>VMBQ01002892.1:0-60103 GCA_007657795.1 Dreissena rostriformis | reverse complement strand
AAGGTCAAATATTGCATTTCAATTGATAACTAATTTTTATAACTGTTATAATATATAGATATAATTTATTTAATTATTTATATATTATTTGATAATTACAGCTTTCAGAATGACATTGGTGTACTATGTTTCTATGTTTTTATGTATTGTGATATTGTTATATGCGTTTGACCTAGAATGTTTATAAATATAAACATTACAATATAACAATAGCACATTACGATATAACAATAGCACATTACGATATATAACAATAGCACATTACAATATAACAATAGCACATTAAGGTATATAGCAATAGCACATTACAATATAGCAATAGCACATTACGATATATAACAATAGCACATTACAATATAGCAATAGCACATTACAATAAAACAATAACACATTGCAATATAACAAAAGCACATTTCTAGATATTTGTTTCAGATATATAATCGCGGCCCAACGTTTGGTGATGGAGGCTCGTGGAACGCTTACGGGACAGGGCTGGAAGAAGAGCAGTGGAGAGAACGCCTCATTTGACGATATCAGCACGTTTGTGATACCTCTCAAGAAATACCAGGATATCTGGAGAAACAAATGTACCTTTGAGAACACTATTGAGGCGGCCCTGCGAAGCTGATATCAAGAGCAAAGCAAGCTTAGAAGGGTGTAGAAAATATCTTATATATTGATGAAATACCTACAGAACAGTTGTCCTTTGTTCAAGACACACTGTTCAACTATTGTTCAAAAAGTTGTATGGCAAGGCATCCATGGTTTCTGATGGTGTCAGTATTATTTTTTTGTAATACTCTAATAAATGTTTAAAATAACTAAATGTTCAGTCATGCATATTTAGCAAGATATGTACAATTATTTTACACTTAGCATTCCCGATGTATTTGCATACATTTGCATAAGTGAGGACAAGTCAGATCGATTTGCAGTTCAATCTATGTCATTCATGAACTGATTGCTTCCTTGCTGATCGCAAAAAGTACAAGAAATTATATTGAAGTTGTTATAAGAGGAAACCCACTGCTTAACATTTGTACCAGTTTCTTGTTAATTTTCTGTTTTTATTTGGGGTACTTATCAGGATTTTGAAATTTATGTTAAATTTCCTCTCCACCAAAAATAATGTTATGCATGCTAAAAGGGAACCTACTGAACGATTGTGATTTTTATTTGACTGAAAACTATTAATTTTGTAAGAAATTATTGTAATCAATTTTTCTATTTGAAAGCACTTAACATGAATGGAATAGATGTTTTACTGTACGCTTAGTATGGAAGTAATGTACAAACCCTATTTACTCCAGAGGCTTCTCATACATAGCATTTATAGAAACTATAAAATTATTTATTACCATATTGTTATCGTTTGACTGATTTAATAGCAGTTTTCACATTTTGGTCAGTTTGATAACCAAAGGAGACAAAATGCTGCCAAGTATATTTTTAAAGTTTTTGAATACTAGGGCTTTGATGGGCAGAGACATTGAACTAATTAACTCATCATGCAACAGCATTTCAGACACTTTCAGATGAAATAGTTTATGGATACTGCTTATGTTATAATATTTTTTTTATGCCTTCATAGCAGTTCATATAGGAAGTCACACTGTCCATCCAAGGGTGGTTGGGTCTGGACTGCCAGATTTGGTTTCCGTTCTTTTACTTTTAATTCCTTGGAAGAGTTTAATTTTACTTTGGATTATTCTATCCCATTATTTTATGCCAGTATTGTATCCAATTAGAAGACGATATGTCACTGAAAAAATCCATGCTCTTTGGTGAAAGATATTGTTGTTTGATTTTTAGTTCAGTAACTTTGTTATGCCTGGCTCCGTGACAAAGATATGTATCAGGGGCCTTGTGCAACATTTTATAAGATATATAAACAAACTTTAAATAAAAACCAATCAATTTGCAGCAGGACGTGTAAACATTTGTGCATCTCTACTCATTATTTACTTTCAATTGTTGAAACAAAACCATTTGTGCTTATTCAGTGTTGCTGTCAATACTCTAGTATATATTTTTGTGAACTACATGTATGTCTCAATATGTGAAAAGCTGGTCAAAGATAAGAAAGTCCAAGTAATATGCGGACATTGTTTTACCATATTATTATTAAACATTCCTCAGTGTTGTAGTATCATTTGTGTGTATTTTGTGGCTTGCAACAGATTATAAATTTGGAGTTTTCCAAGAATGTATACGCAAATGAGTTCTTCGTGTTTATTAACAGACTCTCTCAGGGCTGTCCAGAAAGTTCGTTCACATGCTCTGATAAACTTTAAAAAATGAATGAATTTAGAGGCTATTGATCATACATACACTTTTCTTAATCAAAATACTATTCCTTTAAAACACTGGCTTATAAAACAATATAAACTACTCGCCACAACAACAGTAGGTCGTCATGTATGGAGAACTTGGACTTTTTTACAGTTATTATTACATTTTATGTTTTGTCTTGCCTGCTTGCACAAGACTTGATTAAGCAGTCATAATGGTTAAAGGAAAGTGTAACTTTGTCATTCACCATGCAATTTTTAAAATAACTGACCACAACTGACCATCATGAGGAGACGGTGTGTGTAACCTCTGTTTCCGGACCTCATAGGTCAAGTTCACACTTAGGGTTCAAATGTCCACTTCGATCATAAAAAGCTTGTATGGGTTGTAACTTTGGTCATTCATCCTGCAATTTAAAACCAAAATTACCTCAAATCGTCCAGAAGACAATGTGTGGCATGTGAAATCCATGTGTACCTAAAAGGTCAAGGTCAAACTTAAAGGTCAAAGATTAAATTTAGCCATAAAACAGCTTGTTGGCAATCATTCATCATGCAATTTTATAATTATTTATCACGAATGTTCAACATGTTGAGAAAGGCTTTCCAGTGTAACATCCCTCGTCCTTCCTTGAAGGGCAAAGTCACACATAAAGGTAAAAGGTTAAATTTTGCCATAAAACAACTTGTCCAGACTGTAACTTCATCAAGCAATGTATTTTAGTATAAACATGAAAAAAAATCTGGACAACCCTCATATGTATTTAAGTACATGTGTATTTAATGTCAAACTTTCTGGCGGCCTTCATGTGTATTTTGGTAGTAAAATGGCAAACTTTCTGGTGAACATATTTACCTATCCTTGAACAATGTGGGACCGTGGTCTAATGGTAGGGTGCTGGTCTAGGAATCGGAAGGTTACTGGTTCGAATCCCGCTCAGACCACGGAATTTTCCTGAGCAAAAAATTAATCCCACACTTGCTCCTCTCCACCCAGGAGTATAAATGGGGACCTGTGAGGGAAATTAGGCAATGTTCCTTGGCTGCAAACTGCGCCGAATGTTAACAGACGACTTATATCCCAGTGATCGGGGTGCAAATTGTCAAAGTCGGTTGAAGTTTATCGTAAACAGACTATAAAAGCATGCATTTGCATTTACTCTGGACAATTATTGTTACAATCCACTAGTCTTTCATAGCACATCATCATTTGCCAATATTATACAGAAAAACAAAACGATAATAAAAGTCAACATTCATTTCTTAAACATAAAAATCATTAAATCTTTGGTCACTGCATACCTTGATTCTGAAGATTTTTGTATGCCCCCGGTAGGGTGGCATATAGCAGTCAGACTGTCCGTCAGTCTTGCCTTTCGTTTTCCGGAGGTTTTTTACTCAACGCTTTCAGAAATAGAGATAACTTTTAGTATGTGAGATTACCTACATGACTTTCAGATGAATTGTGAGTTGCGCTCTGGTTTGTTGATTTTGGCGAAGTTATGGGCGTTGGGACTTTTTTCTATAATAACCGTTTTCTGGAGGTTTTTTATGCAACACTTTCAGATATTGAGCTGATTTTTGGTATGTGAGTTAACCTACATGATTTACAGATGAAGTGTGAGTTTGGTTTTGTTCCATTGTTTTGGGGGGAAGTTATAGGCCTTGGACTTGGACATTTTCTCTATAATAACCGTTTTTCGGTTATGGGCCTTGGACTTTTCCAATTTTCTCTCATATAGCTGCTGCACGTCTTCAAAGCACAGTAGGGGACATTTTGTTTCACAAATGCAGCTCTTGTGTTATTTTGTTTGGACAATGTGGTGTTTTTGTTGTTTTGTTTAGCTCACCTGTCCGCTCACTCTAGAGAGCATATGTATTTCTTTTGTCATCTTGACTTTGGTAAGAGCATTATATTTTGTAAACTCAATAAACTTTAAAACACGGTAATGTGGAGTCAAAAACTAGGTCATTTGTGGCATGTTCTGAGAAAACTGGTCATAATGCTTGTGCCTAAATTGTCATCCCAGATTAGCCTGTGCAGTCCGCACAGGCTAATCAGGGACGACAATTTCCGCTTTTATGGAATTTTTTATTTAAATGATGTCGTTTCTTAGCGAAAATCTTGTTTAGGCGGAAAGTGTCGTCCCTGATTAGCCTGTGCGGACTGCACAGGCTAATCTGGGATGACACTTCATACACATGCATTTTGTCCAGTTTTCTCAGAACACGACACATTTGGTCAAATGACTGAAAAAGCTTGTGAAAACTATAGAGGCAATATTTACTGCCCAATCTTCACAAAACTTGTTGAGAAAATTTGTCCAAATATATCTTGGCCAAGTTGCAAACTGGGTCATGTGGGGTCAAAAACTAGGGCACTTATTCAAATGACAGAAAACACTATTGTTGCCATATTTATAAACTAATCCTTATAAAACTTCATGAGAAACTTTGTCCAAATTATATCTTGGCTTAGTTTGAAACTGGGTCACCTAAGGTAAAAAAATAGGTTCTTTAGGTCAAATTTAAGAAAAAGCTTGTTAACCCTCTGAAGGCCTCATTTATTTCCCAATCTGAATGTAACATTGTCTGAATATTTGACTCACTGATGTTTTCGTGGAGTTCGTAACTGGGTCGCATAGTATCAAAAACTAGGTCAGTGGGTCAAATTAACTTAAAGGATTTCAAACACTCTATAGTCCACTTTTTTTGCCCAATCATCACGAAACTTTCTCAGAATACTAGTATTTGTTTTTTATGATATTTTGTCAGAGTTCTTAAATGATTCTATAAACATCACACAAGCTGATCAAAACAATTCAGTACCTTGGGGTCTCATGTGCGCGACCTTGTTTTTCTGTTCTAAGTTAAAATGCTAGATGCCAGTTATTGTTTTTAGTTAGTGGTAGTTTTAGTCTTTTACCATAGTTTATATGCTTGTACATTTTTGTAGTTTTCTTGTTCAATGTTAAACCACAGATTGAGATTCAAGATATCATATACAGTAATGAAGTACATGTAATGAGATTGTGTGTCAGTTTTTATTACATACCTGAGAACATTATATGCATTAAAAGCCTCCAATAATTTGTATTATGACATGACCTCCTACAGACAGATCCATACCACTGCAAATTATTATAAGTTTTCATTCTTCCCAAGTGCTATTGTGATATGGAACAACCTCCCTGCCACTACAGTTTTTCATCCTGATCTTGAAGGGTTTAGGCAGTCCCTGCCTTCCCGTTCTGCCCCTTGAACTCCGGGAAACATGTTTTTATCAGTTTTTATCCTTAAATCACTTCACTTCACCCATACTTTTATCCTTCTTACTTTTAACACTTTTTCATGTACTGACTGCGCACCTGTCAATAATACCCGAAAGGGGAGTTTAGACAGTATTGATATAGTAGATAGATAGATATAAATGGCTCTTTGTTGACCCCTTACCATGGTTGGTGACTCAAAATATATTCTTTTTCTACACTTTTCCACATAATAAACAAGTTATATAGCAGAATTTTTTCCAGACCACGAGAATTAGGCTAGTGTTAATCCATCAGGTACACATCTAGAAATGGCACTGAACAAAATCTTAAATTCATCATTTAAATATGGCACATAGTAAATATAACTATCAGGTTGCGTAAAATTCCAATACTGAATCACCTCTGAACGTATTGACAAATCATTTTTTACTGTTTCCCAAATACTTACAAAATTACTGCTTAATGAGATTGTGCTTTTATCTTATATCTATATACTCATTGTTTGCTTATATAAACAGTGTAGTTTGTTTGTTAGTTTTAATTTGGATTTGTCTCTGAATGTAATAGTGTTTCAGTAAAATCACAGCAGTCAGTTAACCCTTTGCATGCTGGGAAATTTGTCGTCTGCTAAAATGTCGTCTGCTGAATTTTTAAAATCAACATTTTCTTCACTTTGTTTCAAAGACCACTATCAGAATAGCAAACAGTTTGGATCCTGATGAGACGCCATGTTCTGTGGCGTCTCATCTGGATCCAAACTGTTTGCAAAGGCCTTCAAAATCCGGTTCCAGCGCTCAAAGGGTTAAACAAAGCAAACTCCTCTTGGGTTTGATAGTTCAAAATGCACATACTTTTGCCAGTAACTGAAATTTGGTTTTAAAATTCATGTAATAACATAATTTGTCTGGTATGTAGTTTTTTAAGAGATAGCATTATTCAATAAATGTATAGATTTTTCCGAACTATTTTTTTGTTATTACAAATATTTGCATTTGGTTTTTTACTCGCCAGTAAATGTTTTTTGCATTTTAAGCATGATGTTTAGCTTTTTCATCCAAATTTTTCATGTTAAACAGTTTTCTTATATTATTAAAAAAAAATGGTTTTCATTATAGTGTTCATATTTTTGATGTACCTAAATTCTTGCTGTGAAAATGGGAATTCAGCTGCAAGAAACGAACTACATTCCACAATAACCAAACTTTGTTTTAAGGTTGTATATTTATTGTTCCTAAATGACCAGTTTCTGTTATTGTTAACTTGCATATATGCAGTTCTCCCATTTTAAACCAAATACACCAAAAATGTACTTTTTTAGACACTGGATTTATCGTTTTGTGTATTTTTATGCCCCCCCCGGTAGGGTTGCATATAGTGATTGCACTGTCCGTCTGTCCGTCCGTCTGTCTGTCTGTCCTTCTGAAATTCCGTCACACTTGCGTTTAGGTTTCAAAAATTGGTTATAACTTTTGCAATATTGATCATAGCAAATTCATATTTGGCATGCATGTGTATCTCATGGAGCTGCACATTTTAAGTGGTGAAAGGTCAAGGTAAAGGTCATCCTTCAAGGTCAAAGGTCAATTTTGTTATTTATTTTTTTTCAAAGCGGCGCAGTAGGGGGCATTGTGTTTCTGACAAACACATCTCTTGTTTTAATGTTGTTCAATTACAATTCTTACATGTTAAAATTTGTACACATATAATTGTGTCACCAGTAGTTCTTATTACTTGTAATACAGTTTTGAATTTACTTGCACATTGTAAAAAGTGTGCACTCACAGTTGAGCTATTGACTGTTCATTTAAAAATGACATATTACATCACATTGTTAAAGTTTTTAATTTTGATCGTTTGTTTGCACAGCATTCATGTTTATAGGTTTATTTTCATAAAAAGAAAGTTTTCGAAAAATAAAAGTGTTCACTTTTGTTTCCTTTACAAATTTTGGAACGTACATACAGTCCAATAAAATACTGAATTTGAAAACGGGTAAATTTTCACTAAACATTTCAGAAAGAAATACAATGTTATTGCTGGAACAAAATAAGAGCTTTTATGTTGTAAACAATTAATTGACTGGCGATTACATGCCATTTAACCCTTTGCATGCTGGGAAATTTGTCATCTGCTAAAATGTTGTCTGCTGAATTTCTAAAATTAGCATTTTCTTCGATTTTTTTTCTAAGACCACTATCAGAATAGCAAACAGTTTGGATCCTGATGAGACCCCACGTTCTGTGGCATCACATCTGGATCCAAACTGTTTGCAAAGGCCTTCAAAATCCGGTTCCAGGGCTCAAAGGGTTAAGCTAGTTTAAATTTCTAGCATTACAGCCCCAAATATTGTGGTTATTGTTACAGATACTGAAGTTTGAACAACTCCAAATGCTACTAGAGCTTTGTCATAAAGGTGACTAATACCCATGCATTGCTTTTGTCAGATACATTCAGGGACAAATAACTCTGGAATGTGTGGATCACTTGTGATGAAAAGTGTCTTCAATATGTCATAATTACATACAGATAATTTATTAAAGTTAAAATTTAATCATCAGCAAAATATTAAGTAGCTTGCTGACCTAATGACTGTTTCCAATGTACCCTTCCATGCAGAAGTTCAAAAGAGAAATAAAGGATATATGGAGTCACAGAGGTGAAATGAAAACAATATCAACTAAGAAATAATGATTACTTGTCTGATAGTTTACACAGTGAACATACAAATGTTTGTCTTTCAAAGACACCAAGAACTGAAAAAGCCGTGAAAAGAACAAGTGGACCGGGCAATTGAGAACTGAGAACAAACTTTAAACTTAGGATGAATGTAAAATACATCTTTTTATGTTGATTGATTAACACAACACATTGAGTAAATGTGAACAAAGCAAAGGAGATTCACCAACAGAGGTTTATAGGAATTTAGAATTGTTGTTGCTCTATATAAAAGAAATATGTTACTTTTTTGTTGCCGCTTTTTTCGGTCATATCATGGCTGTCAATGAAACTACCGGTACTCTCAGTTCCTGAGCACTACCGGTACTCTCAGTTCCTGAGCACTACCGGTACTCTCAGTTCCTGAGCAAGCTGACCAATGCTAAGTTCCCAACCTTGATGCCAGTTTTGAGAACTTCCTTACTTGAAAAAGGGGTAAGGGATGGAAGTAACTAGAGTAATTTATACCGCGTGGGACTGATGTACATGCAGAGGTATTGCTGTATTTTAAATTAAATGTATATAAGTATGCCCACTTGGATCCGCGCACAAAGCACACCATCTTATACAGGTTTGTAGGAAAACTAAAATCCAAGATGGCTGCCAGATGACCAAATGAAATTTGTCCAAAATATGATCACAATAAAGCATTACGCCAATTGAACTGTATAACAATTCATGGAATCTGATACTCCAAGTGTTGTTTTTTTATCCATGAAAACTGCCTTCGTGCCATGATCTTCAATGTGATAAATGAAAAAATAATGTCACATTTTACAATTTCTTTTGACAGAGCATCATGTCAATCAATTTTTTTTAAGAAGGTTGCAGGACAATGTTTGATCCCTGAGTTTGATCAAACAAAGATTTTCTTTTACCCAATATAATGTAGAACATCATCAGCATATTAAAAAAATAAACTTCCAATCATGCACCGTGGACCTCCGTTCCTACTAGACTAATAAGTCCCCTCCGGTGAAACCGGTAGAGGACAATTAAACCATATTATAAAGGCATGTATACACATTTAATAATAATTGTAATAATTATGAATTTTGTATACCAGTTGTGAATTCTTTCTCAGAAATGCAAAATAAGTTACTTTCTGGAATTGTGAAGTAGTTGAACATCAGCGTATTCGTTATAAGCTGCAAAACTCCTTGCCATACACATATGTAAAGATTATTTTAATGTTCAGAACAATCAAAAGGGTCGTGTCTACACATGCACTGCTCATGTGAAATCGGATAATGTACAAACCAAACCTATTGTATTATAACATCATTTATTGCTAGACATTAACACATAAACACAGTATAAAAGTTGTAACCAGCACATGAATGACAAGCCTTAAGTGCTAAGAAGAGGCCTAATCCTTCCGCGTCTTGCGAAAATGCGTCTTACATGGAGCCAGTGTAGCTCCAGACCAGCCTGCACAATCGAGTAGTCTGGTCAGGAGCTACACTGTCCTCTCTTAGGAGCTACACTGTCCTCTCTTAGGAGCTACACTGTCCTCTCTTAGGAGCTACACTGTCCTCTCTTAGGAGCTACACTGTCCTCTCTTAGGAGCTACACTGTCCTCTCTTAGGAGCTACACTGTCCTCTCTTAGGAGCTACACTGTCCTCTCTTAGGAGCTACACTGTCCTCTCTTAGGAGCTACACTGTCCTCTCTTAGGAGCTACACTGTCCTCTCTTAGGAGCTACACTGTCCTCTCTTAGGAGCTACACTGTCCTCTCTTAGGAGCTACACTGTCCTCTCTTAGGAGCTACACTGTCCTCTCTTAGGAGCTACACTGTCCTCTCTTAGGAGCTACACTGTCCTCTCTTAGGAGCTACACTGTCCTCTCTTAGGAGCTACACTGTCCTCTCTTAGGAGCTACACTGTCCTCTCTTAGGAGCTACACTGTCCTCTCTTAGGAGCTACACTGTCCTCTCTTAGGAGCTACACTGTCCTCTCTTAGGAGCTACACTGTCCTCTCTTAGGAGCTACACTGTCCTCTCTTAGGAGCTACACTGTCCTCTCTTAGGAGCTACACTGTCCTCTCTTAGGAGCTACACTGTCCTCTCTTAGGAGCTACACTGTCCTCTCTTAGGAGCTACACTGTCCTCTCTTAGGAGCTACACTGTCCTCTCTTAGGAGCTACACTGTCCTCTCTTAGGAGCTACACTGTCCTCTCTTAGGAGCTACACTGTCCTCTCTTAGGAGCTACACTGTCCTCTCTTAGGAGCTACACTGTCCTCTCTTAGGAGCTACACTGTCCTCTCTTAGGAGCTACACTGTCCTCTCTTAGGAGCTACACTGTCCTCTCTTAGGAGCTACACTGTCCTCTCTTAGGAGCTACACTGTCCTCTCTTAGGAGCTACACTGTCCTCTCTTAGGAGCTACACTGTCCTCTCTTAGGAGCTACACTGTCCTCTCTTAGGAGCTACACTGTCCTCTCTTAGGAGCTACACTGTCCTCTCTTAGGAGCTACACTGTCCTCTCTTAGGAGCTACACTGTCCTCTCTTAGGAGCTACACTGTCCTCTCTTAGGAGCTACACTGTCCTCTCTTAGGAGCTACACTGTCCTCTCTTAGGAGCTACACTGTCCTCTCTTAGGAGCTACACTGTCCTCTCTTAGGAGCTACACTGTCCTCTCTTAGGAGCTACACTGTCCTCTCTTAGGAGCTACACTGTCCTCTCTTAGGAGCTACACTGTCCTCTCTTAGGAGCTACACTGTCCTCTCTTAGGAGCTACACTGTCCTCTCTTAGGAGCTACACTGTCCTCTCTTAGGAGCTACACTGTCCTCTCTTAGGAGCTACACTGTCCTCTCTTAGGAGCTACACTGTCCTCTCTTAGGAGCTACACTGTCCTCTCTTAGGAGCTACACTGTCCTCTCTTAGGAGCTACACTGTCCTCTCTTAGGAGCTACACTGTCCTCTCTTAGGAGCTACACTGTCCTCTCTTAGGAGCTACACTGTCCTCTCTTAGGAGCTACACTGTCCTCTCTTAGGAGCTACACTGTCCTCTCTTAGGAGCTACACTGTCCTCTCTTAGGAGCTACACTGTCCTCTCTTAGGAGCTACACTGTCCTCTCTTAGGAGCTACACTGTCCTCTCTTAGGAGCTACACTGTCCTCTCTTAGGAGCTACACTGTCCTCTCTTAGGAGCTACACTGTCCTCTCTTAGGAGCTACACTGTCCTCTCTTAGGAGCTACACTGTCCTCTCTTAGGAGCTACACTGTCCTCTCTTAGGAGCTACACTGTCCTCTCTTAGGAGCTACACTGTCCTCTCTTAGGAGCTACACTGTCCTCTCTTAGGAGCTACACTGTCCTCTCTTAGGAGCTACACTGTCCTCTCTTAGGAGCTACACTGTCCTCTCTTAGGAGCTACACTGTCCTCTCTTAGGAGCTACACTGTCCTCTCTTAGGAGCTACACTGTCCTCTCTTAGGAGCTACACTGTCCTCTCTTAGGAGCTACACTGTCCTCTCTTAGGAGCTACACTGTCCTCTCTTAGGAGCTACACTGTCCTCTCTTAGGAGCTACACTGTCCTCTCTTAGGAGCTACACTGTCCTCTCTTAGGAGCTACACTGTCCTCTCTTAGGAGCTACACTGTCCTCTCTTAGGAGCTACACTGTCCTCTCTTAGGAGCTACACTGTCCTCTCTTAGGAGCTACACTGTCCTCTCTTAGGAGCTACACTGTCCTCTCTTAGGAGCTACACTGTCCTCTCTTAGGAGCTACACTGTCCTCTCTTAGGAGCTACACTGTCCTCTCTTAGGAGCTACACTGTCCTCTCTTAGGAGCTACACTGTCCTCTCTTAGGAGCTACACTGTCCTCTCTTAGGAGCTACACTGTCCTCTCTTAGGAGCTACACTGTCCTCTCTTAGGAGCTACACTGTCCTCTCTTAGGAGCTACACTGTCCTCTCTTAGGAGCTACACTGTCCTCTCTTAGGAGCTACACTGTCCTCTCTTAGGAGCTACACTGTCCTCTCTTAGGAGCTACACTGTCCTCTCTTAGGAGCTACACTGTCCTCTCTTAGGAGCTACACTGTCCTCTCTTAGGAGCTACACTGTCCTCTCTTAGGAGCTACACTGTCCTCTCTTAGGAGCTACACTGTCCTCTCTTAGGAGCTACACTGTCCTCTCTTAGGAGCTACACTGTCCTCTCTTAGGAGCTACACTGTCCTCTCTTAGGAGCTACACTGTCCTCTCTTAGGAGCTACACTGTCCTCTCTTAGGAGCTACACTGTCCTCTCTTAGGAGCTACACTGTCCTCTCTTAGGAGCTACACTGTCCTCTCTTAGGAGCTACACTGTCCTCTCTTAGGAGCTACACTGTCCTCTCTTAGGAGCTACACTGTCCTCTCTTAGGAGCTACACTGTCCTCTCTTAGGAGCTACACTGTCCTCTCTTAGGAGCTACACTGTCCTCTCTTAGGAGCTACACTGTCCTCTCTTAGGAGCTACACTGTCCTCTCTTAGGAGCTACACTGTCCTCTCTTAGGAGCTACACTGTCCTCTCTTAGGAGCTACACTGTCCTCTCTTAGGAGCTACACTGTCCTCTCTTAGGAGCTACACTGTCCTCTCTTAGGAGCTACACTGTCCTCTCTTAGGAGCTACACTGTCCTCTCTTAGGAGCTACACTGTCCTCTCTTAGGAGCTACACTGTCCTCTCTTAGGAGCTACACTGTCCTCTCTTAGGAGCTACACTGTCCTCTCTTAGGAGCTACACTGTCCTCTCTTAGGAGCTACACTGTCCTCTCTTAGGAGCTACACTGTCCTCTCTTAGGAGCTACACTGTCCTCTCTTAGGAGCTACACTGTCCTCTCTTAGGAGCTACACTGTCCTCTCTTAGGAGCTACACTGTCCTCTCTTAGGAGCTACACTGTCCTCTCTTAGGAGCTACACTGTCCTCTCTTAGGAGCTACACTGTCCTCTCTTAGGAGCTACACTGTCCTCTCTTAGGAGCTACACTGTCCTCTCTTAGGAGCTACACTGTCCTCTCTTAGGAGCTACACTGTCCTCTCTTAGGAGCTACACTGTCCTCTCTTAGGAGCTACACTGTCCTCTCTTAGGAGCTACACTGTCCTCTCTTAGGAGCTACACTGTCCTCTCTTAGGAGCTACACTGTCCTCTCTTAGGAGCTACACTGTCCTCTCTTAGGAGCTACACTGTCCTCTCTTAGGAGCTACACTGTCCTCTCTTAGGAGCTACACTGTCCTCTCTTAGGAGCTACACTGTCCTCTCTTAGGAGCTACACTGTCCTCTCTTAGGAGCTACACTGTCCTCTCTTAGGAGCTACACTGTCCTCTCTTAGGAGCTACACTGTCCTCTCTTAGGAGCTACACTGTCCTCTCTTAGGAGCTACACTGTCCTCTCTTAGGAGCTACACTGTCCTCTCTTAGGAGCTACACTGTCCTCTCTTAGGAGCTACACTGTCCTCTCTTAGGAGCTACACTGTCCTCTCTTAGGAGCTACACTGTCCTCTCTTAGGAGCTACACTGTCCTCTCTTAGGAGCTACACTGTCCTCTCTTAGGAGCTACACTGTCCTCTCTTAGGAGCTACACTGTCCTCTCTTAGGAGCTACACTGTCCTCTCTTAGGAGCTACACTGTCCTCTCTTAGGAGCTACACTGTCCTCTCTTAGGAGCTACACTGTCCTCTCTTAGGAGCTACACTGTCCTCTCTTAGGAGCTACACTGTCCTCTCTTAGGAGCTACACTGTCCTCTCTTAGGAGCTACACTGTCCTCTCTTAGGAGCTACACTGTCCTCTCTTAGGAGCTACACTGTCCTCTCTTAGGAGCTACACTGTCCTCTCTTAGGAGCTACACTGTCCTCTCTTAGGAGCTACACTGTCCTCTCTTAGGAGCTACACTGTCCTCTCTTAGGAGCTACACTGTCCTCTCTTAGGAGCTACACTGTCCTCTCTTAGGAGCTACACTGTCCTCTCTTAGGAGCTACACTGTCCTCTCTTAGGAGCTACACTGTCCTCTCTTAGGAGCTACACTGTCCTCTCTTAGGAGCTACACTGTCCTCTCTTAGGAGCTACACTGTCCTCTCTTAGGAGCTACACTGTCCTCTCTTAGGAGCTACACTGTCCTCTCTTAGGAGCTACACTGTCCTCTCTTAGGAGCTACACTGTCCTCTCTTAGGAGCTACACTGTCCTCTCTTAGGAGCTACACTGTCCTCTCTTAGGAGCTACACTGTCCTCTCTTAGGAGCTACACTGTCCTCTCTTAGGAGCTACACTGTCCTCTCTTAGGAGCTACACTGTCCTCTCTTAGGAGCTACACTGTCCTCTCTTAGGAGCTACACTGTCCTCTCTTAGGAGCTACACTGTCCTCTCTTAGGAGCTACACTGTCCTCTCTTAGGAGCTACACTGTCCTCTCTTAGGAGCTACACTGTCCTCTCTTAGGAGCTACACTGTCCTCTCTTAGGAGCTACACTGTCCTCTCTTAGGAGCTACACTGTCCTCTCTTAGGAGCTACACTGTCCTCTCTTAGGAGCTACACTGTCCTCTCTTAGGAGCTACACTGTCCTCTCTTAGGAGCTACACTGTCCTCTCTTAGGAGCTACACTGTCCTCTCTTAGGAGCTACACTGTCCTCTCTTAGGAGCTACACTGTCCTCTCTTAGGAGCTACACTGTCCTCTCTTAGGAGCTACACTGTCCTCTCTTAGGAGCTACACTGTCCTCTCTTAGGAGCTACACTGTCCTCTCTTAGGAGCTACACTGTCCTCTCTTAGGAGCTACACTGTCCTCTCTTAGGAGCTACACTGTCCTCTCTTAGGAGCTACACTGTCCTCTCTTAGGAGCTACACTGTCCTCTCTTAGGAGCTACACTGTCCTCTCTTAGGAGCTACACTGTCCTCTCTTAGGAGCTACACTGTCCTCTCTTAGGAGCTACACTGTCCTCTCTTAGGAGCTACACTGTCCTCTCTTAGGAGCTACACTGTCCTCTCTTAGGAGCTACACTGTCCTCTCTTAGGAGCTACACTGTCCTCTCTTAGGAGCTACACTGTCCTCTCTTAGGAGCTACACTGTCCTCTCTTAGGAGCTACACTGTCCTCTCTTAGGAGCTACACTGTCCTCTCTTAGGAGCTACACTGTCCTCTCTTAGGAGCTACACTGTCCTCTCTTAGGAGCTACACTGTCCTCTCTTAGGAGCTACACTGTCCTCTCTTAGGAGCTACACTGTCCTCTCTTAGGAGCTACACTGTCCTCTCTTAGGAGCTACACTGTCCTCTCTTAGGAGCTACACTGTCCTCTCTTAGGAGCTACACTGTCCTCTCTTAGGAGCTACACTGTCCTCTCTTAGGAGCTACACTGTCCTCTNGACAAATCTTCTGACCAAGTTTCATGAAGATCGGACAAGAAATGTGGCCTCTAGAGTGTTTACAAGGTTTCTCTATAGCCAAATAAGGAAAACTGCCCCGCCCACTGGCGGCCATGTTTTTCAAGAACCGAAACCACTTTTGAACTCAACCAACAAATCATTAAGACAAACATTTTGACAAAGTTACATGAAGATTGGGCATGAAATGTGACTTCTATAGTGTTTACAAGGTTTTTCTTTTTTTGACCTAGTGACCTAGTTTTAGACCCAGTTTCGAACTCGATCGAGGTATCATTGGGACGAATCTTCTGACCAAGTTTCACGAAGATCGGACAAGAAATGTGGCCTCTAGAGTGTTTACAAAACAAATGTGAACTGACGGACGACGGACAAAGACCAATACCAAAAGCTCACCTGAGCAATCAGGTGAGCTAAAAACTTTAAATGCCTGGCAATCCTATTTTTTTAATCTTATCTTTATGCACATGCATTATGTACAAAAGGCTGCTATTGTATTTACTGCTTGCTTAGCAATGATATAATGGTTCTTGCATTTGTTATGCAAGTAAAAAAGGCTAATTGTATTCTTTATAACATAGCTTGAACAAATATTGTTTGGGCTACTACAAATTCCAAAGTTACTAGTCTGACTTCTTCTTCCCATTAATTGCAGGGCTCCTCTGGAGCATCAACTCAACTTGACTATTCAATGAGTCTTGGGCCTGGGTAGAACCAGTACTTGGTGTCTTGGTTACTTGCCTGAGAACCTGAATCTTATTTTATATGACTTTCTAATGATAAAAAAATAAATAAAAAAAATGCTAGTAATTTACCATCTATTTTTGTTGAACTGTGTAATGCAGTGTTGACAGCATGTGTATATCTGATGAGATCAACTCCATACTTTTTACTGTTCAATGTTCTTTTTGGTCTGAAATAAAATAATGAACCCATTTCAAATGGCATCTCAATCAAACAGTAATTATTATAACTTCATTGGAAAAACAAAATATGTGCAAAGTAAAATCATTAATTAATGAGATGGCATTAAAACAACAACAGCTTAACAATACCTAGTTTTTGAGAGAACATGTCTATCAGTGTATGTATCAGACCCCAACACACCAAACAAGAGTTAAAGATTCCACAAATTGTCAAAAGAAACATAATAACAAGTCGCGAATTTATGTGACACCACTACATACGTCCCCGCTTGGCAGTCGTAAATCACGATCGAATCGTCGTCACTGCTTGAAATGAGGGTTTCTCCATTTGAGGAAAAGTCTATGCTTGTTATTTTATCAGTATTTTCACGGAATATTTTAGCAACTCTGAAGTTTCTGACAACATTTTCAGTCAGCTTCATTTCTTCTATGATCATTTTGGTAATTACGCAGAAATGAGCGGAAAGAAAATAATCGACGAAAAGAAAATCAGCTTTTCAAAATGCTTTGCACGTGCATAATGCTTTGCCAAACGATGCTTTGCGCGTATATAATGCTTTTCGGTGTTATTTGATTCATTTTCAATCCAACTGATTGTTGATAGATCGTGGATTTCTGTTGATCAAACGAATAAAGAGTATACAATACACATGCCGCAACCATAATTTTCAATTTTGGCATCTAAACATCACCCTTTCACATTGACAGAGTAATGTGCCCGTCATGTTCGCACCTCTCGCGTACAAACAAAATTGAAATGATTTTACAATTCTGCAACAGCATCGTAAGTTCATCTTCTATTCTTCTGTTTAAGTATTCATTAAATTTGAGATACACGTTACACAATGCAGTTATACACCGACATACAGCAGTACAACAACTTTCGTTCTTTGGTGAATTTCGTCACGTGAACAGCGCTGTCTCATAATGGCTTTGGCTTAAATGTTCAAATGTTATTAAATCGTTTGAAGTACATTTTACATGGCCCTTTTTACAATAATGGCGTATATACGAACTCTTGATTAAATAACTAAGAGCAGTAATATTCAGTCCCGATATCAGTGGGTATGAACGAAACTTCAATTTCTGGTCTGTAAAAGTTGTAACAACTTGTTTTACAAGTGCAACAATCTTCGTTTCTATTGGTGAGTCAAGTTTAATATTTAAAACGTCAAAATGGAGATGAAAATATGTATTGAAATTTGCTGCAGACTGCATGCATAAATAATCACCAAAGCATGTTCGCTTTTAATCAAATAAATACATAAAGCACACTTTCTTTAGTTTAGCCCCGACATTCAATCGCTTAATTGGCAATGAGTTTTATTATGTTCGTGTCGATAAGGATCAATACCTATAAAACGTAATAAAGGAACGTTTTTATGATATATTAATTTTACTACAAAAGACATTGCGCCTGAGCGCGCCTAGACGCTTGCAGGTCGGTCGGGGGAGCATTTAAAACAACAATTGGGAGGTATCGATTTGAGGATTGGGTTTCATTAAGCCATATAAATGCTTAACGCTTCGATATATTCGTAATTAATCGCCCAAATAAGTAGACGATCGGACCTCTAGTGTCCTTAGAGACCGTCGATACCACGTGATCTGCAGTCGACACAAAACACAACAATTAAAAAAAACAACACTGTGTGCACTTACGGTGAATGAAAAACATGGAATAAACGATAACGATTGTGTGAAAAACCTTTTCCGTTGCAAAGATCGGATATTACATGCATAATTGAAGAGGTAAATTACCAACGGTAAGATCGGATAATGTGTATCTACCTTGAATGACGTGTATGGTTTAAACGATATTGCCATTTACAAATACATCGTCGGTCGAGTTAATGCCTATGTATCGCCCATACCCAAGATTTGGACAATACTGTGTGTTTAAAGTTTAAGTTTAGTAATTTTTTAAACAGGAGAATGAATTGATGTACACATAATTATTTTGTTCATACACGGATATGTAGATTTTGAATTGACTATATTATGCCTTGTATATGTGAACTTTTGTGACGGTAAGTAATGATATATAATACAATTGCATATCATATCATATAAAATACAATAATACAATAGGAATTATTTTCCAGAGTTTAAACTATTTCATCCTAATTATATTGTATTATATAAATATAATATAACATAATAATTATGAAATATTTTTAATTCTGGATAATAATTCCAATGCCATATTTTCATACAATACATTCATTTTTATTTTTTTATAGAATTGAAATTGCAACTAGGCAGCATTTTTCCAAACTGTAATAAATTGTTCACACTTTCAATTCATTGTTTTTCATAACTATTGATAAATTCTATTGCCATAGTTTATGTGTCATAATTCAATCTCTTTGTCCATATTGCCTGAAATATTGAACCTGATAATTTGTACAAAGGATTTAGATTAAAACTCTACTGTTAATGCCATTTCCTATACAGCCTTTTGAAAGTGAGATATTTCCTATTGTCACCAACCATTGGTTATAATCAACAGATAAAACATAAATAGCATTAGAAAAGGGAGTTGCTTTTGTGTATCTACAGTCTAAATAACTATTTATTTCACAGCTTATAACCATATTATTATTTGTGGGTACAATTTCACTGGATGTACTGGACTACCAGTGCACATATGTAATTCCTTTTAACTCAGGAATCAATATTTTCAGTTGTAATTAAATGACATACACAGAATATTATTAAGTTTTAAGTATAGCCATAAATATTAAATGGATTAAAGTTGAAACATGGTAGGTCTGTTTGTATATTGTATCATAATAAAAAATGATAGTCAAGCTAATATTTGTTTGTATCGGTTTTATATACACTTTATTTGCCAATATGCATTGTACATTTACATACAAACATCAATTAAATAAACATCTCAATAGAGTACAATAATGTACAAGCAGTTATGTGACTATAATGCATCCCAAAGCTATACAAATATGATCCAAAGCTTTTTTTGATGTATTATGACGACAAAATATTTATTTTTAAGATATGTTCGGAACCAAGACAAAGGTTGTCTGTGGACAAAAGGTCATGATGCCCGCATTACACAGGGTACAAAAAATGTAAATAGATGCTTTCAGTAACAACATGTAGGTTGCATAGCTTCAGATGTACTGTGTAGTGGCACTACATAGTCATTGTTAACTAAGAGGCTTATGTATTTTTATGATGAAGGTACAAACACATACCCGTAGCCAGTGGGGTGCGTTGGGTGCGTTCGCACCAAACTTTTTTTGACGAGTAAATAAAAAATTGTACTATAAGTTGCACTCTTGACATGACTTTGCTCAAAACAGGACAATTTTTTTGTTGTATGGCAAGAAAACAAATCATTTCTACAAAGCAATGTTAGCTTGTTTGTAGTTTACCAACACTTAATGGCATCTGTTCTGCTCCACATACAGAACTTTCCACAATGTTTTAATTATGATAAATTTGACACTAGGAAATATGTCCTACTCTTAAACAGTTGTTATAATGAATTTAAAATGTTATAACATAGAATCAGGTGAACGTTAACTCTTACAGTGCTGGAACCGGATTTTGAAGGCCTTTGCAAACAGTTTGGATCCAGATGAGACGCCACAGAACGTGGCGTCTCATCTGGATCCAAACTGTTTGCTATTCTGATAGTGGTCTTTGAAAAAAAGTGAAGAAAATGATGATTTTAGAAATTCAGCAGACGACATTTTAGCAGAAGACAAATTTCCCAGCATGCAAAGGGTTAATGTTTTATGTTCATTAACTGTGACTGATCTTGAGCATAATGGGCAAATAAGTCCACCTTTTTTCTTCAACGTTCTGGTATACATTGTTAAGGACTTCGAGACATGATAGGGCCAGTAGTGTGTGGTTATAGGGTCTTTATGAAGCCGTAATTGTTATATGTTTTTGAAATTCGTTTAGAAAAATGATAAATAATTTGTTAAAAATAGTTTACAAAAATAAAGGTAACCAGTTATACCATTGATTTCTGTTAGTATTGATGCAGATTAGAGAAGTCCCAGTTTTGTTAATCAGTGTTTGTTGTACAATACACTATTAGCAGTTAAGAGCAATGATAGGCCTCTGGTACTATCCATAGTACATATAGCAGACAAACAATTGTTTTGAAAAAAAAAACAGTTAAATATTTCCTTTCAATTTGCTTGATTTATGAATGCTAGAATTTTGGAATGGTACAATTCACCAATTTGATCAAGATTCAAAGATTCCAATAAATAATGATATTTATACCGTTCTTATTGTTGATTTTACATTCTATAAATGTGTTGTTGCATATGTAAACAAAGTGTGTGCATACATACTAGTGTCGGGTTAAACACCGTATAAAATAATATATTTCTGTGACTGATCGAAAAAGGTGGTTATTGAAAAACGGTTAAG
This sequence comes from Dreissena rostriformis, assembly GCA_007657795.1. Classification (NCBI taxonomy): domain Eukaryota; kingdom Metazoa; phylum Mollusca; class Bivalvia; order Myida; family Dreissenidae; genus Dreissena; species Dreissena rostriformis. Next base: position 39,136 of record VMBQ01002892.1, on the reverse strand, counting down.
GGGAATACATGCATGTTATATCATATTCATGTCGATCAGTCACTGAGTATGGTCAATGAAAGTGAAATTTTATATAAAAATGCTCTATAACTTCAGTCTCTAAATACAGATAAAAAGTCACCAGAATGTAGGATTTTACGTTTCATTTTCAAAATTTTCTAGGGGGAGGACCCCCAAACCCCTCAATTGCAGGAGGGGGACACTACCTCCTGCACCTACCCCCTTCGCCACTTCGTGGCTCAATAACAATCATTGATGGGAAAATTAACACCCCGATTTCAAAAACCTGGCTATGGGCCTGAAACAGGAGACTGTTTTTTGACTTGGGTTTAAAAATGTCTCGTTATATAATACAAGAAAATATATAATTTATTCCACTGCCTGATTTTTAATCTGCAAGTTTTAATAATTTTGTCATAGCTTGATTATCTAACCTTCAATTTAAGTCCATTTATAGATAATTCTAATACACGGATCAATAAAATTGCTAAAAGGGCTTAAATACAGTAAACATATTAGTGAGGAAGACGGATATTATTACTTCCAGCCGATTTCACCAAAGACTTTAATATTTCTAATAGCTCAGCACAGGAGTCATAAAACTCGACAGTTTGTGGCAATACGATAATTGATAAGGTTTGAAATCAATATATTAACCAACCAATTACTTCACGACCAACAAGTTGGTCGAGTGGAAAGTCTTGTCGAAGATGTTATTTATGTGTACAAAATGAAGCGTTCCTTCTTCTTGAGCCTATTAAGAGTTGAAATTACACATTAAAACTTTCAATTTACTTAGTGCAAATGTCTTCAAAGCCTTGGTAGCTATGATTAGTGGTTATGCTTTAAATAAGAGGACATGCAAATGTGTTTGAATTGTCAGAAATCTTAAACATACAAGATTTTGGTTAAAGACTTTTTTTATCATGATTAAGAAAAAATGAAAAAATAGCAATTCAATGATTAAAAAAAATTCAAATAATGTATAACAATTATTGTCCAGAAAGACCTTTACATTGATTAATTTGGAACTGCTATGTGTTGCTTGGAATTTTCAGAATTACTAAAGTTTCTAATTTGGTCAAATATAATTACCGGTAATTGATGACAGTATACATTAAACAATGTTGAGAATTCATAAAAGAACAATTACATTACCTCATTAAGTATAACCATTACTATAATATTATCTTTTTCAGTGCATACATTTATAATAACTGGTGCATTTGAGAATTAAAATAACATCTGGACCAAAAATAAATAAATGATTATTTAAATTTTAATAAGCTGATTTTAAGGCATGTATTTACAGAATACATGTTTATTCTAATGGCATGACTTAGACCTGTATCAATAAAGCTCTTAAATTCAATATTTATTTTGTGTGTATGTGAAGTTAAATAATTTGTTGACATGATATGTTTACTAAAACCCACATTTAAATATAAATATACTATTTAAATAAAAAAATGTTGTAATGGTTATGACGCTTTATGAATTTGTACCATGATTTTTAGTGCTGTGGAAATGTGTATTTCACTCTCATCATTTTCAGATTGCATTATCGTGGATATCATAGTTCGATATTTTGTTTCATTAAGTATGGATGCTGAACTAACACTATCACTTAAGCCGAAAAGCAAATTCCAACCATTTCCTGGTTTGACCAAGATTAATGCAACAAAATTGGATGACTGCTACAACAAAACTCACATGGACAAACCAAATGCAAACAGACAAGCTTTGAGTTCTAACAGAGTTCAAACAAGGAAAATCAATTCCGATTATACAAACAATGCTAACTCAGTTAAGTGGAAATTCAATTCTGTATGCCAAGCAATTCCTAAAACTTCTGATAATCAAAATAATAACACACGAAATCTGATTGATACATATAAGGCTAAAGGTGACTTTGAAAAGGGAAGTTACACAAAATGTCAAGAAAATGTTGGTATTCTCAGTGAATATTTAAAACGAAAAGTTATATGCAGGCCTCAAGACAAAGTTACCATTCATAATAAAGATTTTCTGAGTTTATTTAATGAAGAAGCTGTTTCAGGTTCTGTTGATAATGGAATGGTAGGGGTAAATGAAACTGAACATGACTTACCGGTACACAAGAAATTTAAAGATTTGGTAGAAAAGACTAAAACGGGAAAGCTAGAAATCCATGAATCTGAACATGACTTACACAAGCAATTTAAAGATTTGGTAGAAAAGGCTAAAACGGGAAAGCACATTGTAAGAAGCCGGTTTGTTAATAAAGAATTGATTGATGTTATTGATACTGGATTGGTTTTACACTCATCTGATATGGATAGGATTGCTGAAGTAAGAAAGCCAAGGCTTACAGGAAACAGAGGACTTGAAAGCAGTCACAAATTGTCCACCAAGGGTCCATGCTGGATTGGCAAAGGAAGTGATCCAAGTCAATTGGAAACAATTACGGAAACATATCATGATTGTAAAATTGATGTTAATGAAGCCAGAAAAATATGGGAAGAAATTGATGCTATTGTTTTGAACAAATCAAAGTGTATGAGTTTCCATGCATGGAATAAGAATGAAATTGAAAAGATTCCTGGATTTTCTGTCGGCGATACAACCCCAGAAAAGTTAGGAAAATATTCAGAATCTATAGAACTTCATCCAAGATTTTACATAACAAATAGAAACTCAGCCACAATGAATTCTTCTTTAATGCATGGGATTTTGAGAAGAAGTGATGACATTGAAGAGAGTGACAAATCTGCAGAACGCATTTTGAAAGATCAACCATTAAATAGCAAAGTTGGGTATCAAAACCACAGAAGGTACAAAAGATTAAATGGTGACAATTATGTCATACCAGATGAAATGGAAGTTCCAGTTGAGTCAAGATATCAAACTGGTATTGTACATACAGGTATTGAAAACATGCTGGCATGGGATACAAACGCCCCAAAAAGTGAAGCGAAATCAAGACGCAAAGGACAAATGAATGTGCATTTCTCACCATGTGACAAAATCTTTCCATTAGAAGATCTAGGAGTAAGACCCTTTGTAGTACCACACTATTGTTGCCAAAGACACCATAGCATGCTGTATAACTGTTGCTTGTACATGCACATGCTCACAACCATAATTAAGAGCTTGTGGATTGCTTTTGCCTCGCTTGCTTTTCTTGTGGTATTTAACCCTTTTAGCGCTGGAACCGAATTTTAAAGGCCTTTGTAAACAGCTTGGATCCAGATGAGACGCCACCGAATGTGGCGTCTCATCAGGATCCAAACTGTTTGCTATTCTGATAGTATTCTTTGGAAAAAAAATCAAAGAAAATGCTAATTTTGGAAATTCAGCAGACGACATTTTAGCAGTTGACAAATTTCTCAGCATGCAAAAGGTTAATGACCCCCCATAGGGTACTGGCCTAATGAAAGCTGGTCTGGTGCGTGTAATGAATATTATGAACACAGGGCGTCTTTTGACTGGTTCGCTGTCTGGTGCAAAATCCAAAACATAATTGCCAATACTACATGACGAATAATGACACCGAAAATGTGATAATTGATTGGGCATTTATTACTTTGGTATGCCCATGGGATGAAAAATGTACTGAATTCCTTAGCTTAACAGAATTTACCACATAACCCAAACATAATTTCAAATGAGCTGGATTGAAAAAGTGTCTCTTGAAGCAAACAAACAACACTGTTTGATTTATTTCTTTAAAAAAATGATCTTTTAGACCTTCAATACTTGTTTGTGTAATAGGATTTTTTTTTACACATAGCCATTTTATAATTGTAATGGCAGTATATGTATTTACAACAGGCGTTATTTCATGTATAGCTTAACCCAAAGTTATTGAAAGTAGTAGAAAGTATTAAAATAAATATGTTTAGAAATATGATATGGTTATTATCCAAAAAATACTCCAGGGGTGAATCATGATTGACTACTGTTTGAATGGGTAAACATAGTGTACAAAGTCTTTTCAATGTCTTGATAGAAAAACGTGTGGATCTTTCGTGGGCTATTATTTGTAAAGATCTTTACCTCCACTCAACATAAGTTATATCACACCCATTTTATATTAGTATTTCTCAAAAACGGCTGAAGATATCAACTTGAAATTTGCACATTTTTGTACCAGTACACTTTCTACAAAGTAACTTTAAAATCAATTATCCGCGATGCCCTGACACTTCTGAACCACATGCGGATCTGGTTTCCTCCTGCTGCACATGCAAATGGAAGCATGCAAATAATATGGATTTTCTTTTGCATTTTATTCTTTTTGATGAAAAAAACAACATAGTCGTTCTAATATTCGATAAAACGGCATGAATTTGAAATAAGGTGGTTGTAGACATGGATATGTTTTTATTTTTAGAATTTTAATTTAATGCGATAATATGAATCCATCAATATGCACATGCTGCCATTTAGGACAAACAAACACATTAATTTATCGGCATATCTGACAGGGCTAGATTATTTGTCTAAAACTTAAAATCTGAAAGATAAGTCAATGATTCATTAAGATATTGCACTTCAATAAAGTGGATAGGCATTTAATCCAGTCTTAGCACCTTGAAATAAGCAACTTGTCATTACTAGCGTTTTTAGCTCACCTGAGCGATAGCTCGGGGTGAGCTATTGTGATCACTCAGCGTCCGGCGTCCGTCCGTCCGTCCGTCTGTAAACAATTTGTAAACATCTTCTTCTACTAAACCATTGAGCCAATTTCAACTAAATTTCATGTTGAGCATCCCTAGGTCATGGGACAAAAGAATTGTTAAAAAAAATTTGATCACATAACCAAGATGGCCGCCATGACCATATATGGTAAAAACCTTAAAAAATCTTCTTGTCAGAAACCGCTCATCAGATTTTCAAAAAATTTCACAGGGATGACCTTTGAAGGCTCCCCTGAAAAAGTTGTTCAAAGAAATTTGATTCGTCAAAAAACATGGCCGCAGGAGCTCGTTGAACTTTGCATGTTTATTCGTTTTTGCCTATTTTGTGAAAACTTTCAAAAATCTTCCACATTTTTTGTCCGATCCTTTCCAAATTTGCACAGTGTCTTTATATCAATGAGGACACGAACCCTACAAAAAATGAGCATTATTGGTCCATGAAGTACAGAATTACCTCCCCTTGAATTGAGAAAATGGTGTTTATGCAATAAAGTCCAAATTTTTCATCCAATTCTTTCCAAACTTGTAAGGATTTAGCATGGTTCAAACAAGGGAAACAACTACGGTTTATGCATGTTCTTTTTATTACAGATTTGCCTCCCTTTAATTCATTTAAAATCTCATTTTACAGCAGAGATTCCAAATCTGACCTGTAAATGAGCCCCATATTTACTGCCAGTGCTAGGTTACCTTTTCCCATTTGATCATTCTTAAGTATTGGTCTTGTTATGCTGCTACTGCTTCTGCTACTGCTACTACTACTACTACTACTACTACTACTACTACTACTACTACTACTACTACTACTACATATTCTGATAGAAAAGTTGGCGTAATTCGGTTAATTGAATAGCCCTGGCAGCCGATTTTTTTTTTTACCGATCTGAACCATTTTCAAACTCATCCGTCGTATCCAAGAAACAAATATTCTGACCAAATATCATGAAGATGTGGACCAAAAATGTGACTTCTAGCGTGTTCAAATATTTTCTAGTGTACATTATAATCCAGCAAAGAATGTCATAAATCTCCAAGGATACGAATAGTATCGACGATTTTGGCAGACGCGCTGTATTGACAGCCTTTGTTTTCATTTCACACCTTGCATGTATGTAGCGTCTGTCAAGCGTCACGTGACTAACAGGTGTAGTATGCGAGCATGTACAATGCAAACACTGGAGTCTCCGGTGTGCAGTCAGATGCAAACTTTCGTATGCAAACTGTCGAGTAACACACTTCAACCATATTCGCTCGATGTCAATGACAATGTTTTTTTTTAATTTGTTGATTTATTTATTCTTTAGTTACCCGTTGTTTATGATTCATGTGTATGCAATTTACAATATCTTGTGTCGATTGCCCCCATACATTGAGTGAAACAATAGTTACAAGGATTTATCACATCGTCTGTGGATGTTTCTGTTGAAACTGAAAGTAGATAGAGAAAGAGCGAGGTTCCCGGCCTGCGCGCGCATTTTAATAAGCGAGCGGGGTTGACAGCGATTTAATTATGCATAATGACGCACTTCCGTTGCTTTAGAAAATGGCGAGTGATTTACCTTGTCAATATCTATGTACATAGTCGAACTATCTTTTTTTTTAAAGACGTTTTATCGGAAGATTTTTAGCTCACCTGAGCGATAGCTCGGGGTGAGCTATTGTGATCACTCACCGTCCGGCGTCCGTCCGTCCGTCCGTCTGTCTGTCTGTCTGTCTGTAAACAATTTGTAAACATCTTCTTCTACTAAACCATTGAGCCAATTTCAACTAAATTTCATGTGGAGCATCCCTAGGTCATGGGACAAAAGAATTGTTAAAAAAAATTTGATCACATAACCAAGATGGCCGCCATGACCATATATGGTAAAAACCTTAAAAAATCTTCTTGTTTTAGCTATGGTCCTGAAATTTGGCCCATTTGTACTTCATGATATAGCTAGCCATAGTCTGATAGAATTTAAGTTGATGTAGCAAGGTTAGTCAGGTGAGCGTTTCAGGGCCATCATGGACCTCTTGTTTTTTGCAAACTTTTAATTTAAGCTTTATCTCACATTTACACACATAAAAACAGTTATGGTCAGTTATATATAATAAATGTTCTTTGTTGCAAAGGAGAGATTTGTCTATCACAATGCAAAATTCCTTTCATGTATTTTTTCGTTATGATAATAACCGGACTTGTTAGTCTGTGGTGTGTTATAACTTTTGCCAGTGTATGTGTCACCTATACTGTACATTGCACAAACATGATGTGTAGTGTGGTGTTTTTGTAGTGTGTACAAAAAGGTTATTAATATTTTGAAGGAGCTTTAGACAATTAAAATGTCCATTTAATATACTGTATGTAAACATTTTATAATTTAAGAATGTTTATCCATTGTCAACGCTACTTATATCATATTTATTAACAGACATACAGACATTCCATATTTCTTGCTTCAGGCATGCAAGACCAATAACTCAGCAACGACAAGAACAACAATGAGCTCAACCACCGTACTGCCACGTATCACCTCCGGGTGCACCCCGCTACCGACGGGAATCACTCAACCGCCGCCCCGATCTCATAGCTCTGCCTCCCTGTACGTCCCGTACCCGCCCCGGGAACTCTCCAGCTACGGAGACTTCGTCCGGATTCCCGGGCGGGTGAATCCCCTCGCGCCGCCCCCGCCGCGACGAAGGATCAACTGGAGTTGGGAGACGACCGACCAGCACTATGAGAATGAGAAGCGCGCTTTGCTTATGCAGAAGCGAGAGCACACAAGATATCACTCGGCATGGTCTAAAGCGTTCTACGGGGCACCTGCTGAAAAAGAAGCATACAGGTAGGTTTAAAGGCTGTCGTTTTTTTTGTAATCGGCAGGTTATTTCTTGATTGACATGTTGTTGTTTTCTAACTCAAGTAAAAATGTTATGGATGTCTTATCAAAGGATATGAGTTACAGGAAAAGTTTATACAAGAATTCTTTAAGAACTTAATACTGTAGATTCATATAAAAAAAAATCACATAAAATTGTGTGGATTAATAAAATCTGGCATTTGTGTTTGATTTTTTTTTTTNTTTTTTTTTTTTTTTTTTTTTTTTTTTAAGTATGGCTGATATAAGACTTAAGACTCCAACATTTGTTGGACAAACAAATTAGTGTCCTGTATATAATAATGGTTTCACAGAACATTATTTGTTCACTTTAAATGTTGGATTACACCTAGATTAGCACAAAAATGGATATTGCCATGACACCAGAACATTTCTTGACATTGTGAAACTGAGTATTCTCTTGTCATTTATCAAATGGATGCTAATCAAGCCAATCATATCATGGTCTCTAGACATTGACTGCAAAGTATATACAAGTTGGAATTTTGATCCAAAAATGTCTGTGTGATATTTTCCTTTTTTTACACGGTACATGTATCACATAATATTGGGAAATTCACATGTAAATGTGATAGAGCATGTAATGCCATAAATCTACGTGTCATTTTTGACACAGGAGATTAACTAGATTCTTTAAACTGCAATATATATATGGTGCAAAGCACACCTGCTCCAAGTGTGGTTAATTGCTTTTAGCCGGAGAAAGCACACACGTTGACGTAACAGAAATGATTAAAATTGAAATAAACTGCGATATCATTCCAATGCGGCAGTCAGCAATAATATTGATTCTTAATCCAGTTTTTATCAAGCTGCCAATTTAATTGTTAGTGCAACCATAATATCTAAGACTAATATTTTATTTGGTGTTTTGTATCCGAGACTTTAACATGGGTTAGGCTTGAGAAGTTAAGGCCTGATAAGGCTTTGGCGAAGGGCTAACTGAAAATAATTTTGTGTCTTAACTTGGTGTGTTTGGACAAACATGGATAGGTTTTTATTTTTGGAATTTTAATTTAATTCGATAATATGAATAGATCAATATGCACATGCTTCCATTTAGGACAAACAAACACATTAATTTATCGGCATATCTGACAGGGCTAGGTTATTTGTCTAAAACTTAAAATCTGAAAGATAAGTCAATGATTAAGTCAAGATATTGCAACCCAGTCTAGTGGAAAGGCATTTAATCCCACTTTTACAGCGATTTCGGTTGATTATAGCTCCGTTGATTAAATTTCTGCTATAATACACCGCACAAAATGACGTCATATTTTCGACAAAATGACGTCATAAATCAAGCGAAAATAACAAGTTAAACTTATTTTGTTTAAATTAAAAGGTTTACTGAATAAAAGTGGGATAAATAGAATAATAGGTAAGTGTTGATTATGATCAGGTTAATCATGCTCGGCACGAAAACGAAAAAGCACTCGCCAAGGCTCGTGCTTTTTGTTTTCTAAGCCTCGCATGATAAACCTGATCTATAATCAACACTAACGTATTATTCTCTATAAATCCAGACTTAGACAGTATGTCAGCTAGTGCTTGCCTGCTAGTAAGTTGCGTTTTTTTGTAATTGGCAGGTTATTTCTTGATTGACAAGTTGTTGTTGTAACCCATGTAAAAGTTTAGTCAAGAATTCTTCAAGAACTAAATACTGTAGATTCACTTATTTTTGTTTAAATGTAATTTTGTGGATTTATAAAATCTGGCATTTTTTTATATAAAAAAATCCGTGGACTTTTTAATAATGTCTGATATGAGACGTCAGTTGGACATTTGATCTGTTGTTGTGAGAACCCTCGAAAATCCATGATAATAAGTGTCCTACAAATAATATTGGTTTCAGAGTACATTATTAGTTTACTTTAACTGTTGCATTACATTCAGATTAGCACAAAAATGGTTATTTCCGTAACACCAGTACATTTCTTGACAATGTGAAACAGTATTATCTTGTCTTTTATCAAACATAAGATTCAAGCCAATCATATCCTGGATTCTAGACATTGACTACAAAGTATATACAATTTGGAAATTTGATCCAAAAAGTCTGTGTGATATTTTCCTGTTTTTAACAGTCATGGTATCAAATAATATTGGGAAATTCACATGTAAATGTGATAGAGCCGGTAATGCCATAAATCTACATGTCATTTTCAACACAGGAGATTATAACTAGATTCTTTTAACTGCAATATATATATGGTGCAAAGCACACCTGCTCCAAGTGTGGTTAATTGCTTTTAGCCGGAGAAAGCACACACGTTGACATAACAGAAATGATTAAAATTGAAATAAACTGCGATAACATTCCAATGCGGCAGTCAGCAATAATATTGATTCCTAATCCAGTTTTTATCAAGCTGCCAATTTAATTGTTAGTGCAACCATTATATCAAAGACAAATATTTTATTTGGCTTTTGGTATCTGAGCTTTTTCGATGTGTACGGCTCGAGAAGTTAAGGCCAGATAAGGCTTTGACGACGGGCTAACTGAAAATAATTTTGTGTCTTAACTTGGTGTGTTTGGACAAACATGGATAGGTTTTTATTTTTGGAATTTCAAATTAATTCGATAATATGAATCGATCATTATGCACATGCTGCCATTTAGGACAAACAAACACATTAATTTATCGGCATATCTGACAGGGCTAGGTTATTTGTCTAAAACTTTAAATCTGAAAGATAAGTCAATTATTCGTTAAGATATTGCACTTCAGTATAGTGGATAGGCATTTAATCCAGTCTTAGACACTATGCGTCGTGTTCTGAGAAAACTGGGCATAATGCTTGTGCATAAATTGTAATACCAGAGTAGCCTGTGCAGTCCGCACAGGCTGATCAGGGATGACAATTTCCGCTTTTATTGAATTTTTCGTTTAAATGATGTCTCTTCTTAGCCAATATCCAGTTTAGGTGGAAAGTGTGGTCCCTGATTTATAGCCTGTGTGGACTGAACAGGCTAATCTGGGACAACACTTTACGCACATGCATTATGCCCAGTTTTCTCAGAACACGACACCTATGTCTGGTCAGCTAGAACTTGCATTCTTGTTTTTTAGATCATGAATCTCTGAAATGTTTTAATTTGTCATATATGATAAACGATAGAAAATGACAAAAAAAGTATTTATGAAAAAAGTGTAAAAGTATTTAAATATGTTCTACTTATGAAGTCCATTACCAGATTTTCTTATATGTGGTGAACAAACAGTTACAGTTCACAAGTTTCTTTATTTTTTTTAATTATTATTTTTTAATTAATAAAAATACAATTTGTTAAATCTAAGTACGTTCCAATGGAAAATGGACATTTCTTGAACTTTTATCTTAAAATACACTTCAGATACATTCAAAGCCCTTCTATTACCTTACTAGTTTTCTCTTAAGGATCAGAATGTTTGTAACCATGGTATCTGGACTTTTTTTTATATGGTCTAGTATAACAAGTGTAACAGAGTCCATGTGTGGCGTGTTCTGAGAAAACTGGGCAAAATGCTTGTGCGTAAATTGTCATCCCAGATTAGCCTGTGCAGTCCGCACAGGCTAATCAGGGACGACAATTTCCGCTTTTATGGAATTTTTGGTTTAAATGATGTCTCTTCTAAATGAAAATCCAGTTTAGGCGGAAAGTGTCGTCCCAGATAAGCCTGTGCGGACTGCACGGGCTAATCTGGGACGACACTTTACGCACAAGCATTTTGCCCAGTTTTCTCAGAACACGCCACATGTATTGCAGTTACGAGTTCAAACCAATTGAATATACCCCACATAATATTCTCAACCCTCTTAAAGCCTATCAATTTAAGTAGTGGTTTCAGGGGGCTTAAAAAGAACATTGACTTTATCCTATTACATTGTAGTCTTATTCTTTTTAATTGAAATGTATAACATTTATCTGTAATGGTAGGTTTAACTTGATAAGAATGATCAAAGAAAGTATTAAATTATAAGATGTTTCTATGTAAACAACAGTTTTATGGTATAAATGTATAGATTTAACGTACCTTATGATCATTAAGATTAGAGTTACCGGTATATGCATTTTTGTCATAATACAAGTGAGAGTTAAAACTGTATCTAATGGTATGAATTAAATTATTACTTCGTTCCCTTATTATTTATGAATTATTAAATTTAATTATTTTATATATAACATTATGTACATACGCAAAAACTACAATTTCTTAAGTTACTTATACAATACACTCAGACAGTAACGATTAAATACATGATTATTGTAATGCATTATTTTTGACAATATTATAAGAATGAGGTTAAATGGTAAAAATAAAGAAACATGGTCTTAAACAATTACGGCAACAAAATTGAATAATTCAAATCACTATTTAGAATTATGCATGAAACAATTAACATGTACACACATCTATCCTGAATTAAACATGAGTACGAATTGTAGGCAAGACAATTAAATACCATTTATCAGACATCAAAGACTTAACAAAGCTCTTCAGTACACTGTTTTAAATGGATTAACCGATTGGTAAATGAATGATCACAATTCAGTCTAACAGATGCTTCACAAAATGCCAGGCGTGTTTAGAGAGAACAATTAAATATTTATTTGAAGTACCAATATGGTTACGCAATCAATAGACGCTCTCTGCTTTTTTCAATGTAAACAGTACTAAACACCCTGTGATTTTTTATTAGCCTTTTTCATGAAAAATAAATGTCCATTCATTAATTTAATAGTTTTTTAAATGGCCAAGAAGAGAGTCATATAGTTTCATCACCTCCGGTCAGTACGTCCTTATTTTTTGGTTTCTGCTCTCTAACTCAACCAGTTTTAATTTGATGCTCACCAAACACCAAACTCCGTCCGTCTGTCCGAAAATTCCAGTTTTAGCCAAAACTTTACCATATTTTGATTGATTTAAAAATTACTTGGCACCAATCTAAATTTTCCTGTCAGGTATAACACCTGTCTTCCTCCCTTAAAGGTAATTGGTTACACTCAGAGGTCATGCAGGGGTCAAATTTGGCCATAAAACAGATTTAATTCCTGTCCCGGCCATAACTTTGCCATATATTGATGGATTTTAAATTAACTGGGCACAAATGTGAACTTTCATAAGATGATGTGTCATTCATCATGCAATTTTAACATAACTTACCACAAATGATTAGATGGCTTGTTGAGTGTATCACCCTTCTCTCTACCTCAAAGGTCAAGGTCACACTTCGAGGTCAAAAGTCAAAAATTTCACCTAAAACTGCATCTTATTGTTATAAGCGGAGTTTCTCGAAAAAATACATTTCTTGTTTATATTTAAGTGACATTGTTCAACATTTATCATATGAACAAGTCTATGAAAATTATTATAATTTTCTTTTAAGTAATAAGGTTACTTCCTGTTGTTTGCTTAACTCTAATGTTACATGCTGTGAACAAGTTCTCTTTGTAGTTGTTACTGTTTTTGTACCAGGACATTGATAATATTGATTAACATTTAACAGTTAATTACATTCTCTTTGTAGTGTTTGAACTGACCATACCTAAACTAATGATTGATAGATTTATTGTTCTTTTTGAAGTACATTTACCATTCCCTCTGAGGCTCTCATGGACATGACCACATTTGTAGGCCGTCCTGTTTTGCTATATTACATACACAATAATCAGTTAATAACAACAACAACAACCACAGGTTACAGCCCTGTGTAATATGCTGTTGTATACAAACCAGTTTTCTATTTCATTTGTATATACACAATGATCAGTTAATAACAACAACAATCACAGGTTACAGCCCTGTTTAATATGCTGTTGTATACAAACCAGTTTTCTATTACATTCACAATAATCAGTTGATAACAACAACAACCACAGGTAACAGCCCTGTTTAATATGCTGTTGTATACAAACCAGTTTTCTATTTCCTACACAATAATCAGTTTATCATGCTGTTGTATACAAACCAGTTTTCTATTTCCTACGCAATAATCAGTTTATCATGCTGTTGTATACAAACCAGTGTTCTATTACATATTATACAGTAATCCGTTAATAACAACATTATATTATACAACCACAGGTGACAGCCCTGTTTTATATGCTGAATAAGTTTTTGTTGGGGGCAAATATAAGATGCAAAATTGCTGTCAGCGAATTAAGTTTAATGTCCATAAGCTTTTAATACTAGTATTGTTCAGAGAACCAAGCCCCCCATTGATACCTAGTTAAGCCTTTATGAATGAATACTGGCAAGTGCACTTTGTTAATTGTGTTGTGTTCTGAGAAAACTGGGCATAATGCATATGCGTAAAGTGTCATCCCAGATTAGCCTGTGCAGTCCGCACAGGCTATAAATCAGGGACTACACTTTCCGCTTAAACTGGATTTTCGCTAAGAAGAAACATCATTGAAACGAAAAATTCAATAAAAGCGGAAATTGTCGTCCCTGATTAGCCTGTGCGGACTGCACAGGCTACTCTGGGATTACAATTTATGCACAAGCATTATGCCCAGTTTTCTCAGAACACAACACAATTGATTGGTCGTCAATTTGAAATGTGCTGAATTACATTGCTGTTGATTTTCTTTTGAATTTTGAACACATTTGAAAACAAGCATATGAATATGTGAATAAAGTTGTATGCCGCCATAATGCCGGTATCTTAATTAATATGCAGGTAATGGAAATCATCAATTGAGTTGATACTCCAAGCATAATGGAATGAATTTCATGTGTGCTTTAATTCATGGTTATTGGTTTTTTATTATGTGTTCAAACATAAAAAAGCCATTTGAATATGTAAATATATGTAGTCCTCAAGTTAGCAAAAAAAATAACATGAAAGTAAGTCAATCGCTTGCATGTCATAAAAAACAAGCAAACAATAAAACTTAAAATTATGGGTCACATTACTAACTTTAGTATCGGGTCTTACATAACAGCTCTTGATAATCTCTAAAACACTACTTGAATGTGATTCTAGCATATTGAATTTAGAGGTCAGTGGAGCAAAGGACTTATTTTAAAGTCAAGAATTAATAATAATAATAATATAATAATAAATAAACTGAAGTTTTATAAGTTCTTGCTTCAATTTTTAAGACCATGAGATGACACTTATAATGAAATTTACGACAGTTAGATTTAAAAAACATGAGACAATTTGTTTAAAAATGATAACAATGAAAACACTTCATTTGTAAAATAAATTATGAATGAGAATAAACCGTTTAGCCAATCTTACTAAAACACAATTAAATATGTTGCAAAATTACCCCAATATTGTTTGTATTTTAATTAAAAAGCTAATGATGATCAAATGTTTAAAATTTGCTATAATATGCATACATTGCTTGCAAACTATGTACGGTGTGGAGTGGGATGCCCTCGACCCTCACACACCTATTTACGAGGATAATAAAACATATTGAATGGAAAAAAAACGTTCCTTAGAGATATGTTCTGATATTGCCATTAAGCTAAATAACAAAATGTTAATTGCATACTATATACAGATAAAATATCAATTATCCCTTTATTTCTTTGTGCAATAAATTGTTACGATTTTTCCGCATTGAATGGCACTCAATAGGATAAGAAAACTTAAATTGTGATTTTTAAACATATAAATTAGGTTGTTCTGTCTTATAAATCAATGGCGGGACAATATTAGGACATATGGTCTTTAAAAAAGACTTGAGTTCAACAGGTAGATAAATAGTTCTTAAGACTTCTCATATCTTTGTGAAGTGCTCAGCAATCAAAATTTACCTTAGCTGTTTGCTTGTCAGTCTGACCTGTGTTTGGATACGGCCAAAATGTTACAATATCTCTCTGGCGATAATTACAAAACTATATTTACATTTCAAGCCAATTATGGTCACTAGTTAAAAATGGAGTCAAGAGGCTTTTTTAAGAAATGTATTTTGTAAACACATTGCTTTTTAAAAAGTAAAGACATAGTTGCAATTTATTTTGTTTAATAAGGTTGGCAAGATTATTTCATTGAAAAGGTCTATCATATATGCAAATCTTTTACCCTAACTTAAAAAAAAGAGTAAAAGTAATAAACATCTGTGTGTCTTTGTTCTTCTGTTTGTCTGTCCGTCCGTAAACCAAAACTTGTCCAGAGGCATTCTCGACTTTCTCGTACACTTTTAAGCGAGAGCTTTCAAACTTGCAGGGATCGTTCCTCAAAATATGAAGTTGTTTGTTCCTCCTATGTTAAACATTACAAAAGTTATGCCCCCTTTTTATTTAAGAAATTATATATCATTACAATCTATGTTTTTAATTTATTTTATATTAAAAAAGTTTAATAGCATATCTCTTGAAACTTAATATGTAGGAAGATCTCATTCAGGGGATGTGAAGTGAACAAGAACTAAAATGTTTGCTTACAAAGTTTCAGAGTTATTACCCTTTGCTTATTTGTGCACTTAAATTGTGTCCAGACATCTCTTAAACTAAAAGAGGCATCAACTTGAAACGTAATAGGTAGATACCCGGTCTAATTTTGGTGATGTGCAGAGCACAAGAGCAATAACTCTTGATTCTATATTTTTAGAGTTACTGCCCTTTGTAAATTTTTGTTTTTTGTACATAAATTTAGTTTTAAACATCTTGTAAATTATAAGAGGTATCAACTTCAAACTTCATTTCTATATTGATCTCGATGAGGGGAAGTGCAGTGCATAAGAACCATAACTCCTGCATTAATAATAATAATTTCACAGTGAATGTTCATGATGCTGCAATTTTTTTCAGAGCATATCATGACTATAACAAAAGATTAAACTTCATAGGTTAGAAGCTTGAATTGTTGTGAAACCAGTTCTTAAAATTGACCTGCAATGCCTGATGATAAAGTAGCATGTGATGGGTATGTCAGACACAACAGTGAAGTTCAAGCTTCAATACATGTTAACTATTTTGTTCTTATATTTAAACCATAGGGATTGTGTTTGATGTGTTTTTTTTTTGTTTTGTAAAAAAAAGGAGAGGTATTCTGTATTCAAGACACAACAATAGCATGCTCATGAATAAATCAAGCATTTGTTTAGTATTGAATTGCACTTGTCAATAGGATATTGTATTTTAAATGATGGGAAATGGAAAAGTGTGGTATTTTAAAGGTTAATGTCAAAAGATTAATATCGCTTACAATGGAATGTAGAAATATTACTCAACTTGAAATTATTGGTCAGTAAAAGAACTATTGCATTGGGTTTTGAGTATCCATCAATTGTGCAATGAAACAAATGCAAAGTACCAGTCGGTATATAGTCTTACTCAAAGAAATAAGTACTGCAATTTTTCTCAACATTTGTAGCAGCAAAAATAAAGGTGTGGTTTTTATTCCCGACATAAAATTAACACAAAGATTGACTGGTCATTATTTGAAAAATTAAAGATAAACGCTGTAATATTATCCAACATTGCACCAGACCAAATTGCTCCCCAAATTAACTTTTCGCACCAAGGACGTGTCAAGTGAATTCACAAAGAAAGGTTTTGCATAAACATTCAAATCTGAATTAAAACGTGAAGTGTATCTTAAAATGTTTAAAACCTGTCAGATAGTTGCAATTTATGTACATGTATACTGTCCTATAGAGAATGTTTAATCCCCGATACATCAATCAATATTAATCCCTCGGGTTGAGACTATTCATTCCGATGATTTGCCCTTTGTCAACGATATTTTAAACCAGTATCTGGATAATCGAAGATTAAGTTAACTTCAATGCTATAAATTTAACCCTTTGAGCGCTGGAACCGGATTTTGAAGGCCTTTGCAAACAGTTTGGATCCAGATGAGACGCCACAGAACGTGGCGTCTCATCAGGATCCAAACTGTTTGCTATTCTGATAGTTTTCTTTGAAAAAAATCAAAGACAATGCTAATTTTAGAAATTCAGCAGACAACATTTTAGCAGACGACAAATTTCCCAGCATGCAAAGGGTTAATAATCAAGGCTGTAGGAATTTCATTGATATCTGCTCTGATCCATTTTCAAAGTGAGATAAAGTAACATTAACGATTTTTAAATGTCAATATTATATTATGTTTAATAACTCTACATAATGAAAATGCAACTATTTATGAAGAAAAAAAAATATTTTGACTATGTTAAAAATGATTCAATATTTCTAACTAATTTTTGATGTATGAAATTCATTTTTTTGCGGTTATTGTTTTTTTCTGAAGTAGACAATATGTATATGCTAGTAACAGCCTAAATAATCTAATGACTGGCAACATGTATTTGAACAGTTCAATATTTCAACTTTGGCAAACTGTATATCAATTGAAACCCATTTGTGTATGTCAATAATCACATCTCTAACATGAAAATAATTCAAACAATGCTATTACAATATTGGTTTACTTTCGCAGCGGGTAAATGTGGTAATTTTACAAATTAGGCCACAGAGAAAGCCGGGTGTCTGGCTATTGGGACACACAGAATTCAATATTTAAACAGTTTATGAGCAATTTAGTGAACTGTTGTTATGACACTTTGAAAATTGAAACCTCTTCTTAAAGCACATCAAACAGAAATGCGAAAATAGTTGAAATTGGAACCAAACGAGGATTTCTTTTGTCCAGCCCGCTTATGAAAAGCTTGATACAATAGTTGAGTGTATGTTCATGGGTGCTAGCTAGCTGGTGCCAGTGTTTGTTAGATCTTGTCCTGACTGTACTTTTTCATTCATTGTGCAATTTTAAAATAACTTACAATAAATGACCTCCATGAGGAAACAGCGTGTTGTGTATAACATCCTTTCTGAACCTCAAAGGTCAAGGTCACATAGAGGTCAAGTGTAAAATTTGGTCATTAAACACTTTGTCCAGACAGTAACTTTGTCATTCATGCGATATTAAATTTACTCCCTACAAATACCCCCCACAAAGAGATGGTGTGCCATTTGTAAATCCCATGTCCCTCCTTCCAAAGTCAAGGTCACACTAAGATGCCAAGTTATATTTGGACATAAAACCGCTTGTCTGGATTGTAACTTCAGCATTCATCATAAAATTGTTTAATAACTTATCACAAATGACCACTATGTGAGGGCTGCATGTTGTGTGCAAGGTCCAAGTCAAACTTAACCCTTTGAGTTCTGGAACCGGATTTTGAAGGCCTTTGCAAACAGTTTGGATCCAGATGAGACGCCACAGAACGTGGCGTCTCATCAGGATCCAAACTGTTTGCTATTCTGATAGTATTCTTTGAAAAAAAAATTGAAGAAAATGCTAATTTTAGAAATTTAGCAGACAACATTTTAGCAGACGACAAATTTCCCAGCATGCAAAGGGTTACGAGTTAAAAAGTCAAAATTGGCAATCAAACAGCTTGTCCGGACTGAAGCTTCAGCAATTAGTAGTAGCAATAAATTTATTTAGTGAAAATGAAAAACCTGAACCACAAGCCTTTGTTACAAAGTACTAGTATGCTCTATATATTTTACAGACGTCATTTTCGAGAGGTGTTAAAGCAACAGATGTCCGACAAGAGTGTCATGGCGAAGGAGGAGTTTCAACAAAAGGTTGTAGAGACAGAGCAGGCTATAGCGTATGATCGCCAGTGTCGATCACACGATGCAGATGAATACCATAAGAAGCACCAATTTCTGATGAAATACAGAGATACAAATAAATCGGTAAGCAACCGTATATTTCAGTGTATTTCATGTCATCCTTTCAGGATTTTTTATGATTTGTNAAAAAAAAAAAAAAAAAAAAAAAAAAAAAAAAAAAAAAAAAAATTATTGCATAGTAACAAGTTGTTTTTGTTATTGTTTTCTGAATTATTTTTTTATCCAAAAGTAAATGGTTGTCGGACTAAAGGTATGTCCATTTTTGTTATTAACCCAATACAAATGAAACTAAAATATTTGTTTAACACATGTACAATGGTTTTGCATTTAAAATAAACTTCAATATAATTGTACAGGAGAGCGTTAACTTTATATATATATTAACTCAATACTAAGTAAGTTGCAAGTTGATATTACTAATTATCAGGTATAGAAATTATCTCCCTTTAAAGCTTGTAACTTCCCTTGGATTTTTTTTTTACCTTTGACCTTGAAGGATGACCTTGACCTTTCATCACTCAAAATGTGCAGCTCCATGAGATACACATGCATGCCAAATATCAAGTTGCTATCTTCAATATTGCAAAAGTTATGGCCAATGTTAAAGTTTTCGGAAGGACAGACAGACAGACGGACAGAATGACGGACAGTTCAACTGCTATATGCCACCCTACCGGGGGGCATAAAAATAGAACAGTATCTGATCTAAGCTACAGTTGCAATCACATAATAACATGTTATCACTTTTTTCCATTTTTTTTTAAAATATATAAAACATACATTATTCTGTATTTCAGCAAATGGAGGAAAAGTGGGCCCATGGAAAATACAACAGAGAGTTGGAAAACAGAGTGGACAGAGAGAGACTGCGATATAACCCGATAAACTGGAGCTGTTCACTAAAATAGTTTAAATTATTAGAATAGCTATAACGAGATTCTTCAACATACTGTGATTTCTTCGTAAAAATGCTGTAGGTAGTTATTTATATACAACATAGCCACAAAAGTTTACCAGTTTCTTATTACAAAACTGGGTGCGTTTTGTTGTCAAACACGCTATTTATAGTCCAATTATTTGCTCATTACGTTAAGTAGTTAACATAACATACAAGTGTCAGACTGCCATTGTTTAAGCTATTAGCAATATCATATTTCAATAACTCTCATTTAAGTAAAATCTATGAAAATGAAGTAAAAGTTGTAGCATTTTTTTTGTAAGTCACATTTACTTAAACATGATACTGAAATGGCAACCATTTCAATCTGAAAATATTATTTTTGCACTGGTAGATTTTTACTGTGAATAAAGTATTATATTTATCATGGTTTTATCATGACTATCATATCATTGTGCTTGGTGTGTGAAAATTGCTTCATTTTCTGCGTTGTAATATTAATACATGTTGTTTTTTTTTAAGTACAATTATGTTTTTCTCCGTATTTTACATGAAATGGAGTACAAAATTGAAAACAGCCAATGCGTAACAAGCACTTTAAAGTCACTGCCCTACATTTTTTTTTTAAAGTGCACAATTCCCCGTTTCAGCTCGCTAATTTTGTTCAATTTTCACAGAACCTTAACCATATACTTGGAAAATATGAGGTCAATTTTTTTTCAATGGAAGTATATTGCTGTCAATGACCTTATGAATAACAATAACATCCAAACTGAATCAATTTTACCTATAACTGGTAAACATTGACATTTACTACAAGTCAATTGCAGGCCCACCCATATGTGTGTCTTGTTCTGAGAAAACTGGGCATAATGCAGTCCGCACAGGCTAATCAGGGACGACACTTTCCGCTTTTATGACATTTTTCGTTCAAATGAAGTCTCTTCTTAGCAAAAATCCAATTTAGGCGGAAAGTGTTGTCCCTGATTAGCCTGTGCGGACTGCACAGGCTAATCTGGGACAACACTTTACGCACATGCATTATGCCCAGTTTTCTCAGAACACGACACATATATGCACTCATGAATAGGAAGATTTACCAGCCAATAAACCATGAAATACTCACACATTTACTAGAAGTAGATTAATGATTGCAAAAGAAAGATTGCACCCCAAAATTTTGCTATGATAATCAACTTTCCCGACTTGCTTGCTACCTTGTTTGGAAAAATCCCAGGCCACTCAGGATGTTAATCTGTTGTGGGCAAGCGGACATTCTCCTGCGTAAAACCCTCAAAACCTATGTGATCAATTAAGTAAAACTCTCAAAACCTATGTGATCAATTAAGTAAAACCCTCAAAACCTATGTGATCAATTGAGTAAAACCCTCAAAACCTATGTGATCAATTAAGTTAAACCCTCAAAACCTATGTGATCAATTAAGTTAAACCCTCAAAACCTATGTGATCAATGAAGTAACACCCTCAAAACCTATGTGATCAATAAAGTAAAACCCTCAAAACCTATGTGATCAATTAAGTAAAACCCACAAAACCTATGTGATCAATTAAGTAAAATCCTCAAAACCTATGTGATCAATTAAGTAAAACCCTCAAAACCTATGTGATCAATTAAGTAAAACCCTGCAAACCTATTTGATCTATTGAATAATACTTCAAGCCCATCTTAATAGTAAAGTTAAAAAATTAGAAATATATGACAGATAATGGTCAATAATACGGATATCAGGAAATCATTATGTATTTGCTAGAACTGACAGTGAGAATTAAAACTGTTTTTATTTTGCCTTTTATATATAAAAAAATAATATTTGTGTACTGTTGTTCAGGCTGATTGTATTTAGTTTTGTCTTATAATTTATAAGAAAATTGTATGTAACAGATTAAAAATATTGTATTTTTTGTTTTTCTACAACCATTAATTTTCACTTTATAATCACTTACATATTTCAGTATTATTTATGTAGTACATGTAGATATATGTATTATATATATTATGCTTAACATGCAATTTTCGTTTCTTAAATATTGTACATGATGAATGTAACTCTTGCACATTATGCTCTTTGTTTAACGACTTGAAATTAGTGGGCAGTTACATGTTCATCAACACTTTGTCCCAGTACACAAGTTTAATATAATTTTTGTGAAAATAAAGTTGTTCTTTTTTAATACTATAGTAATAAATTATGAAGATGAGTATATATTATATATGATTATGTCATATTTGAAAATCTTCAAGTTAATTGTACCTTAAAAAAGCCATTACGTTGAGAAAGAAGATTAAAGAAAATGTAATTGAAGATAATATTTTGTTGTTCTACCCTTATATACACTGTCCATAAGTTCATTATTATATATTTTATTTGTATATTATGTATTGTTATGGTTTCTACCTTTCTTCTGTGATTTGATGTTGCCACTGTTAGTGTGTGTCTCTTACTTGTCATTTATGATATCAATTTGTTGAATAAAAATACTTAAAAATTAAAATGTAGTGTATCTTAAAGTCGTTCATCAAGGCTCCCATTATTTTAATAGTTTAGATTTTGTTTCCCCAGTTTGCGTCAGAGTTATTCCACAATTTCAGACATAAAGCATCAAAACTTCTTAAAACAAGTGCTGTCACTGCAGTGTGTTAACCCTTTGCATGCTGGGAAATTTGTCGTCTGCTAAAATGTTGTCTGCTGAATTTTTAAAATCATCATTTTCTTCACTTTTTTTCAAAGACCACTATCAGAATAGCAAACAGTTTGGATCCTGATGAGACGCCACGTTCTGTGGCGTCTCATCTGGATCCAAACTGTTTGCAAAGGCCTTCAAAATCCGGTTCCAGCGCTCAAAGGGTTAAAATCCCACCTAAAGTACTGTTCTGACTCAAAAGCATGATCTTGACCTCAAAATTGGAAAAAGCACAGATTAATTAATTGAAAAATTGAACATTTACAAAGATAAATAGCTCAGAAATCCTGAAGAAAGTTGTATTATATATGTACACTTCACTTCCTTTCAGTGTCCCTTACCACTATGTGAACTTTTGTTAAGATTATGTTCAACAGTAACAGAGAAATGCTCCAAAATACAAAAACATATAATGAACACCAACTCTTGATCACTGAATGAGTTTTGCTTCTTCGATGTGCAATACCTCTATTTGTCTATGATACATATATGAAGTTTTATTACAATCTACTTATACTTATAGAGGTATTCTTTGTTAAAAGGTTATTACTCCACAAATATCAAAGAAATAGTAATGGTTCCTGTAATCTGCTATTCCTCTCAAAGTCTGCTGACATTTTATGAAGTTTAATTAAAATCACTTCAATATGTTATTTATAATCTGAACAAGAAAATTACACTTTGGAATTGTGGTTTGCACAAGAAAAAATGATGGGTAATAACTCCAAAAACACTGGAGAGTTATAGTTCTTGCACTATGCACTTCCCTTAACTGTTCTCATTAGATCTATGAAGTTTCATGTTATCATCTTCAATTCTCACAGAACTTTGAGTTTACAAAAGTTGCACAAATGATAATAACTATATACATATCAAAGAAAGAGTTATGTTACTTTACTCTGCACTTCTCAGAGCCTTTCATCAATATATAGTTTCATTTGAATCCATTCAATCCTCTTTGAAAGATGCTTAATAAAATAACAGAATGTAGTTATGAACTGCACAAGATAAATAAGTGAAGGACCATTACTCAAAATATGCTAAAGAAGGAGTTATGGCTTTTGCATCCCCTTGCTCTCAATGTACTCTATTAAATTATAATATTATATTTTAATCTGTTCAATAATTTTGAATGTATGCTCCACACATAAACAATTAAAAAGATGCAAATTCTGACGAGAGTTACAGACCTAGTGCCGGGCACTTTCTCTTAAAACCATTTGATAAAATGGCTGGCCGGTAAGTGCAGTGTTTGGTACACGGTTTTCACCTCAGCAATCTGGATTCAATCCCTACTCTCCGCAAATGTGAGTTTGGTTGGTGGTTACCTCTTTCAGTGCTGGAACCGGATTTTGAAGGCCTTTGCAAACAGTTTGGATCCAGATGAGACGCCACAGAACGTGGCGTCTCATCAGGATCCAAACTGTTTGCTATTCTGATAGTATTCTTTAAAAAAAAATGAAGAAAATGCAAATTTTAGAAATTTAGCAGACAACATTTTAGCAGACGACAAATTTCCCAGCATGCCAAGGGTTACCATACCAGAGAGGTGGATATTCTGGCTCCCAGTTTGGTTGGTGGTTACCATACCAGAGAGGTGGATATTCTGGCTCCCAGTTTGGTTGGTGGTTACCATACCAGAGAGGTGGATATTCTGGCTCCCAATCCTCGCAACACAAGACGACACCAGCATGGAAAATATGCAGTGACAAGAAACATCTCAACGCCATGAAACCAGGTTTTCAATGTTAATGTTATTAAATTAAATAACTGAGCCATCCCAAGTTTGGTCTGCATTTAACCCTTTGTATGCTGGGAAATTTGTCGTCTGCTAAAATGTTGTCTGCTAAATTTCTAAAATTAGCATTTTCTTCGATTTTTTTTCAAAGAATACTATCAGAATAGCAAACAGTTTGGATCCTGATGAGACGCCACGTTATGTGGCGTCTCATCTGGATCCAAACTGTTTGCAAAGGCCTTCAAAATCAGGTTCAAGCGCTCAATTTAGGGTTAATGTTATTAAATTAAATAACTGAGCCATCCCAAGTTAGGTCCGCATTTAAGACACCAACATAATTTCAGAACAATATCCCCATAAAAACTAAAGCTATAACGATGTTCTTCTAATTTTAAAAAACAGTGACGAGGATGTTGACCAAATGGGATCACAAACTTGGTATACATGAAAGTTGCCTTAACAAAAATATCAGGACAATATCTTATTCCACATTGAAGCTATTATGCAGAAATTGATTATTCTAATTTCTATATACAATGACCTTGACCTTAATCCGACTGGCCCCGAATTAACTCCCATGCTAGATCTGCATATCAGCAACCTTCTAAAATCATAACAATGCAATAACTCCATATAAACTCAAATTATTCGCCGGAATCCAATTTTCTATATTTCAGAAGTGACATTGACCTTATCCCGGCATGCCCAATGTAAAATCCCAAGATATATCTCCAATCAAGCTTGATAAATCCTAAGTTTCGTCAAAAATGCAAACTAAAGTTATTGCCTGGAAACAACCTGTTTTCTGGTTTACTACTTTCAGTTACAGTGACCTTGAACCAACTGGCTCAAAAAATGTTTTCACTATCTCGGAAACAAAAGTTATTACGCGGATACTATATTTTCTATATTTTTAGGAGCAGTGATCTTGACCCAACATGCCCCAAATACAATTTAATCTTGGTCTCCATACAAGCTTGCTATATACAAGTTTCATCAAGATTGGTACATGTTCATTAAACTTATTGACTGGAAACCACCTGTCTTACGCCGCCCTCCCGCCCAGCCATACCTATATCTCATAACCAGGATTTTCAACTTTTTTAAAAACAAGGTAAAAAAGTTAATAGCAGTAAATTGCAGCTATAATTCAAAATATCTCCAAACATTGGTGAGTCTAGTAAGTTAATTAGGTAGGAGAGCTTGGACACCTCTAGGGTCCACACATTATGCAGCCTCGGGTGCAGATCAACCGCATAAACTTTGAAGTACACACCCTCAATATATAAACGTTCATTTGAACACCTTCACAATCTTCAGAGTTATGCTCAACACAAGAAACAGACAGTGCAAGCAATAAGAAAAAGGCAAGAACTCTAAAAATACTGTTAAGAGAGTTGTGGTTCTTGTATCTGCACTTCCTCTCAATGTCCTTTATCAACGAAGTTTTATTTAAATACTAGTACCTAAATACGCAAGAAAATACACTTAATGGCAATAACTCTGTAAATCCTGAAGAGAGAGGTATGGTTCTTGTACTGGTACTCTGCAATTCCCCCTAAAGCCTTCTATCATTAATGAAGTTTCATTGGAATTCCTTCAATGCTTCGAAGATTTATACTCTGCACTGATAATCATAAACAGACAGATGGATGGACAATGGGATTGCAATATGTCTTACTTTGGAGGCATAAACATGGTTGACTTCAAATATCAAACAGTTAGAAATTATTCCATATTATTCACACAGAATTAATACTTAGAGATTGTTTTTCTTTCAAAAATCATTTAAAATTATGGTCTCAACTTATTGGGTGGTTCAATTCATACAATGATATGTGCAATAAATGCCAGTCCTGATAACAATATTTGTCCCAAGTTATTCACAGTATACAATTATAGGTCTCAAACAAACCTCTGAATTAAGTAAAACACGACTGAAACTCTGTAAACATCTTAAGAATTTTAATACACCAATAATTAAATAATCATTCCACATTCACAAAACAAAAGCAGTTCTCTCTATGACGCCTTCTCTTTCTCCTGCATTTCTTTAATCTTTTTCCCTCTCAAATGGTCGGGCAGCTTGGTGTAGCTGGGGCACGGAACCTGTCCAGGAATCTCACAGATACACCAGTGTCTACAGTGGTAGCCAAAGTTGGCTGGATTGAACTGAGAGTCCCTCTTCCTCTCCGTATAGTAGGGCTTAACAACACTGAAAACAAAGGAGAACATGAGCCGTGTTATGCAAAAATGGGTCTTATGACATATGTGGTCAGTGAAGCGCAAGACCAGCCTGCGCATCCACACAGTCTGATCAGGAGCTACTCTGTCCGCTAATGATACCACGAAACCATGCCATGATTTTATGGCATACAGCTTAGCTCCTGACCAGATTGGGTAACTGTGCAGGCTGGTCTGGAGCTATGCTGATGCATATGGTATAAGACCTAATTTTGCATGATGCAGGTCATTTCATGTAGGGCCTGTAGCGATAAATGAAAATAATTAAATCTAATACTTTTTATATAGCTGTTTGAACTAATCTTGAAAATAAACTAATTCATTCTGGATGTAGAAAGTTCAGAAAAACAGGTATTATAAGTATATTTACGCAGGTTGTTCACAGAAGGTATTGTGGATATGATCGAAGATTTCTTCTTGTGTCCGCCCGTAGACATCAAGGATTTGTTTTTCTCCATTTACTGTAACAACGAACAATAAATCTTTAAATGTAAACATTAAATGCTAAGTCATAATTTTAATGCTCAGTTAAAGTAATATTTAGATGCTTTTTTTTCGAAAGCAAGTGAAATAAAAAAAATACTGAAACAAATATTTATATTTACCGCACTGACTTTAATCAGAGGTCCAGATAAGATGCATATTTGCGCAAAATACTCATGGAAAATTTTCAAATACGCATGAATTATACTTTTGATGAGTGAAAAAAATCATCATAAAAATTGGCCTACGCATTTTATGCAATTATCAGTTGGGCCAACAGTGCCAAAATTTGGATTATTTGATCAGCCATTTCAAAATGCATGTTTATGTAAACAAGAGTAGATGTTCTTTATTATTAATACATGTTTTCTGCATGTTCATGTATAAAACTTTTATAAAATACAAAATCAAAGACTTTTTCGCGAGTATTTTAAATCCTCCCGCAAAAGTCTTTGATTTTGTATTTTACAAATCAGCTTAAAAAGTCATGAGTGAAATACTCTTTATCTTAAAAAATTATCTGTAGCTCTGCATGTAATATTTAAACTTCAAGCAAAGGTCCAATTAAGAGTTCTTACTATTTAAGTAATCGTAATTAAAACTGCACATTTTTTACAATATTCAAATTGTTCAATCGCTCTGATTTATCATTAACACAGTTATGCCTAGTGGACTCTCCCATCCTTCTAAATTGGATCAATTTATTTCCAAATCCTTTAAGCAAACAGCGCAGACCCTGATGAGACGCCGCATCATGCGGCGTCTCATCTGGGTCTACGCTGTTTGTCAAGGCCTAATTTCTAGACGCAAGGCATATATGGGTTAATGGACATGTTATTTAGATACATTAACGTCACCAACTTACAGAAGAAAAACTGAATAAAAGGTGTAGGAGTCATGTTTTTGAACCTCAGGATTTGCAACTGGTGGTTCTTGTACTTAATCTGTGGTAAATGCCAGAACTGAAATTTGCTGAAACATAAACATGATGCAAAATAAATTATATTTCAACATACTTATAAGGTTGTAAAAGCAAGACATCTGCCCATTATACAGTTCCGTGTTTAAAATTCAAGGCATTTACTAACATACTTTAAACAAGAGGCCCATGAGGGCCTGAATCGCTCTACTGGCTGGAATGTCAATGGAATGGAAAGTCATCATGCAAGGGAATACTGAAAACACAAATCCTTTCATCCTTGCCAAATGAATTATCAGATGGCTTATATTTTATTTAATTTTAAATTTATAATTGCAACCAATTAAACAACCTACTTAAATGCCTCGGACCAATACAAATTCAAGGGGCGATAATTCTGGACTTTTTACTCTGATGTAACCCATTTTCAATAGGGTTTGAGTCCTTATTAATATAAAGACACTGAACAAGTTTGAAAAGAATCGGATGAAAACTGTGGAGTTTATCGCGCAAAGAAGAAAAAGTCTAACGCACGCACGGACGGACGGACGGTCTAATGTAACCCATTTTCAATAGGGTTCGAGTCCTCATGAATATAAAGACACTGTACAAGTTTTAAAAGAATCGGATAAAAACTGTGGAGTTTATGGCGTAAACAAGAAAAAGTCTACACACGCACGGACGGACGGTCTAATGTAACCCATTTTCAATAGGGTTCGAGTCCTCATTAATATAAAGACACTGAACAAGTTTAAAAAGAATCGGATGAAAACTGTGGAGTTTATCGCGTAAACAAACAAAAGTCTAACGGACGCACACACGGACGGACGGACGGACGGTCTGATGTAACCCATTTTCAATAGGGTTCGAGTCCTCATTAATATAAAGACACTGAACAAGTTTGAAAAGAATCGGATGAAAACTGTGGAGTTTATCGCGTAAACAACAAAAAGTCTAACTCACGCACGGACGGACGGACGGACGGACTGATGTAACCCATTTTCAATAGGGTTTGAGTCCTCATGAATATAAAGACACTGAACAAGTTTGAAAAGAATCGGATGAAAACTGTGGAGTTTATCGCGTAAACAAGAAAAAGTCTAACGCACGCACGGACGCACGCAGGGACGGCAGACGGACGGTCTGATGTAACCCATTTTCAATAGGGTTTGAGTCCTCATGAATATAAAGACACTGAACAAGTTTGAAAAGAATCGGATGAAAACTGTGGAGTTTATCGCGTAAACAAGAAAAAGTCTAACGCACGCACGGACGCACGCAGGGACGGCAGACGGACGGTCTGATGTAACCCATTTTCAATAGGGTTCGAGTCCTCATAAATATAAAGCCACTGAACAAGTTTGAAAAGAATCGGATGAAAACTGTGGACTTTATCGCGTAAACAAGAAAAAGTCTAACGGACACACACACACACGGACGGACGACGGAAACCACACCATGACATAAGCTCTTCTGGCCTTCGGCCAGTAGAGCTAAAAATGCCCCAATCTTTCCTGAGATAATAAAATAAAGAAGAAGTTTTCTAAATAAGAGTAAATTAAAATGTTGAAGGATGGAAACCCTGGCTGTCAGATAATTTAATGGCACCATGATGGATGCCAAATGTCACAAAGCAAATAATTGTTCAGCCCATCTTTGAATCCCCAGACTTAACTTAAAAATATGTGAATCAGTTGATGCCCGGACAACTTACTTAGCGATTGTTTTAGTGATACACAGGTAAGTGTTAGTTGCAATAATTCAACCCTCAGCTTTATAACCTATAGGGTTGCTGAGAGTTGCAATGCGCCATCTATTTTCCAAAGGCGCAAAATTTGATCAGCAATGCAAGGGCTAAGAAACACTGAAACTGCGAAAACTTATCAACGTTTACCTGTCTAAACCACAAACCCATGCAAATGGTACCATTAAATCACAAAATGATTGCTTTTTATATTACTTTGTTTTTCTTTTGTACTCTATTTCCATAATTAAGAAACTGTAGCAATGTTGCAGACTTAAAGTGTAGATATTGGTTAGGTAGCAGTACACCAATCTTTTACACATCGTGATTTGAGCCCAAGTCGATAACAATGCAGAACATTTTACACTGTTTCCAAATCTCAGCGTAAAAATGTCAACAATAATAATGTGTTGAAACATTGACGTGTTTTTTAGGGTGCATGCAAAGAATAATGTAGGTAGGTTGTCATTCGGGTAAATTTAATGTGTTTTTGGAGTTTATTCATTGCTTTCCTCAATTTGTCACGAACGACATCTGTTTAGGGATGCCCAATGATGATTTGATCAGCTGTGGAGAACTGCGGTTGTGTTCATAAAGGGGTGCATATGGACTCCCAGAGCCGTCACAGCAAAAATTATCAAAGGCTCTGTGCTCGAGTGCTTTCATATCAGGGCCCTCAATCTAGTAAATCTGCCGCCGAAATTCGGCGGCAGTCCCCCACCTGAAAAGTATANAAAAATCCCCCAAAAAGGGAAACGCCGCGAAAATTCCCCCTCCTAAGGGCTGCGGACCCCTTCCCCCAAAGTAGTGTGAGGGCCCTGCATATGGACAAAATTAAGTGTTAACAATCAATGGTTACTCACTAAATTCCAGTGCTGGCCTTTTGATTAACGTTGTAATTGATGGTCATGACGCGGATTTCTGGCTGCAATATAAGTTTGCCTGCTTCCAAATACGCTTTAGTATATCGTATTGGAGCTACGCCTTTTAAAAACGGCATTTTATTACTTTAATTAAAATTTATTATTTTGCATTTTATTTCATGCCCGACAATAACAAAAAGTAGTCGGTTGATGACCTTCAGATTGAAACGCTTGCATAATAACAATAAATAATAAAATCAAGCGTTTAGTAGCGGGACGTAAGTGATTTTGTTTTACGACCTTTTTAATACACCTCGCACTCGCTCTTTATTTATGGATATACATTTTCTATCATAAATGCTGTATGTTTTGTAAATTATAATTCAATTTAATTTCACAATATTCATCTTATTTCCGACAATAAAATCATCATATTTTGCGACATTGCAGACGAAAACATGGCTCCCTCTCAAAGTCAAATTGTAACTTTCGCCGCTGGATCGGCTCTTTTGGTCGGTGTACTATATACAATCTACCTGATCAGAAGCAGAAAAGACAAGCGTCAAGATTCAGGTGTTAAAAAATAGCACATGTTAAATGCCATTCAATCTTTTCACGTAAACCAACTTAAAAAAAGTTATCATTAACATTTTCAAAGTTCCACGAGTCATTTGTGAAATGATTGGAGTTCTATTCAATAAGTCTTCACATTGAAAACTGTTCAAACCATACACAGTCATTAACTCCTTTTATTTCAATGACACTCACATAACCTTTTTTCTTGAAAGTAAGATTACACAGGGACCTATACACAATGACATAATAATACAAACATAGGTCCCTGGATTACAGTATCTTAATATTGGGCATACAAATAATGCATGCTCAGAAAAAAGTTTTCAAATATTATTAAAATATGTTAACACATATTTAAATAACTAAAGGCAAGATTAAGCATCTTTGTTTATCTAAACTTGACATAAAGATATTCATGTTAAGCTAAACATATCTGTTGTATTCAAGCCTATATTTCTTGACAATATGTAACAATATCTATCATCACACTTATGAATTATAAAAAAAATCTGTGCAATAATGCAGTGTCTGCAAAAGAGTTAAATCCATTACTGGCCACAAGGTTTGGTTTTCTCGTTTCTATGACTGGCCCAAACATTTGAAATTGGCTGTCAAATACACTTTTTAAAAGGTACTTTACCAGAATGTTCACGCCTTTGAGGGCCAGTAATTTAGTGAAATTGTCAGAGTTCTTACAGACATATGGATAGCAGAAAATAACACTCATTACAATAACTCTTTTAGTGCTGGAACCAAATTTTGAAGGCCTTCGCAAACAGTTTGGATCCAGATGAGACGCCACAGAACATGGCGTCTCATCAGGATCCAAACTGTTTGCTATTCTGATAGTATTCTTGAAGAAAATGCTAATTTTAGAAATTCAGCAGACGACATTTTAGCAGACGACAAATTTCCCAGCATGCAAAGGGATAAACAAATGATTTTCAAGTGTTAGTGAGGCAATTGATCATATTGTTGATTTGGTAAATTGTATGACACATAAAGTGATTTCATATTTTAACCCTTTGCATGCTGGGAATTTGTCGTCTGCTAAAATGTTGTGATGATAGATATTGTTACATATTGTCAAGAAATATAGGCTTGACTACAACAGATATGTTTAGCTGAGCATGAATATATTTATGTGAAGTTTAGATAAACAAAGATGCTAAATCTTGCCTTTAGTTATTTAAATATGTGTACTGTGCACTGAAAGAGTAAATGGATTTTCATGTGCTAATCTATCAGTGTCTTGTTATTTTAGCTTCATCATGTTCAAAGAAAAACAGGGATACTCAAGATGTTAAAGATGCCAATGCAGAGCAAGAAATAAATCAAGATGTTAAAGATGCCAATGCAGATCCAGACATCAATACAGATGTTACAAATGCCAAAGCAGAGCCAGCCTTAAAACCAAACAGCCTGAGACTTGCCTTCACATCTCAGTCAGTAGGAAGCGCGCAGACCCTAAGATCTGAAAGTTTTGCAGCCCCATCAGATGATGAAGTTGGTGATTCACCACTGCCTGATAAAGAGGGCCTTACCGTGTCAACTTCATGGGCCATCCTTCACAGTTCAAATCAGAGCAGTCCGCAGCTGTCCCCTGTTAACAGTGAGGCCAGTAATTTCGACGGAGCCGGGGACGGTAACTGTATCTCGCTCAATGGGCTGGATGACGATAGTCTGAATGATGCAGGTGATGATACACATACCAACACAATGCTGGAAGGTCAAGGTGATCAAAGTACTGTCCTTGAGGAACGAGCTGATCAAGGTTTTGTCCTTGAAGAGAACGGTGATCAAAGTTCTGACCTTGAAGAGCACGCTGATCAAAGTTCTGTCCTTGAAGAGACAGGTGATCAAAGTTCTGTCCTTGAAGGACAAGGTGATCAACGTTCTATCCTTGAAGCACAAGGTGATCAAAGTTCTTCCCTTGTAGAAAAAGTTGATAAAAGTTCTGACTTTGAAGATGAAGGTGACCAAATTTCTGTCCTTGAAGAGAAAGGTTAGTTTTTCGTATTTTTTGTTAAATTGTCGTGAAATTATAACTTGAAATAATGATAAATGATAGTGATAGCCATTTCCGGTCGTAAAAGTGGTTACTTGTAACACTTGCTGTTTACCTTTATGAGGAGTCCATTTAATTTTATTTAGAAACTGGAGCTTTCAAACATGATTTTAATATAATTAAAATAAAACAAATAATTGGCTTTACAATAATTAATTAATTTTCATTCTTGTATTCGTCTGCTAGTTCGTGTTCAGCGACAATTGTCAACGACCTCATTTGAGGTGTCCCATGTCGAGAACATCACTGTGGAATACGAGGAACTTCTGAGAGAACACCGGGAGTCGGCGAGTGAAACGTTCACTGGCCAAGAAATCACAGAAGCTCTACTGGCAACCCAGAGTCCCGAGCGAGGCCTCACGGAGAGAAATGCAGAGGTTTTAACGGGCCTCCTGACCTTTAAGGATCTGCATCTTAAGCATACGGCCGTGCAGGGTATTGCTAAGTGTGCAGCGTTCACCAACAATCAAGTGAGTTTTTTTGGTTGAGTTCTGGTAATGGTATTTTGCTGACTATAAATGAATAAGTGTAAGATACTTGATAGTTATACCCCCACAAATGAAGTTTAGGGGGGTATATAGGAGNAGGTTTTTTTTTTTTTTTTTAAATCAAAGCGGCGCAGTAGGGGGCATTGTGTTTCTGACAAACACATTTCATGTTTCAATGAATAACTAGTATTGCAGTGAAATTGTGAAAAAATATAAAAAAAAACAACATTATTGGAATTGGTAGCAGAAGTGGAAATGTTCTGTGAGTATAAGTGAGATAAACATTTAATACAGTGTTTGCTTTTGATCTTGTGAGTTTTAAGGGTCTTGTTTACAATTTGGTTAAGTGAGGATTTATCAAAACAATTGTCATATTTATAGCTTAAAAAATGAATGTATTCATTGTGTTTAAACAAGCAAGATAATTTTCCTGACTAAAAAAAATGCTTGTTTATTAATGGATAATCATAATTATCCCCCGCCATAGGCAGAGGGATATTGTTTTGGCGTTGTCCATCCGTCCTTCTGTCCGTCCGGCACTTTTTATGTCTGGAGCCATATCTTGGAAGTGCTTTGGGGGATTTCATTGAAACTTGGTATGAGTATATATATGGATAAGAGGATGATGCACGCCAAATGGCATTGTACACCATCTGTTAATAACGGAGTTATGGCCCTTTGTATCTTGAAAAAATGCTTTTTACTATAGGCACTTTTGTGTCCGGAGCCATATCTTGGAAGTGCTTTGGCGGATTTCATTGAAACTTGGTATGAGTATATATATGGATAAGACGATGATGCACGCCAAATGGCATTGTACACNTGCTGAAGTTGAACAAGGTAGGGGTGGTTGCTGAAGTTGAACAAGGTAGGGGTGGTTGCTGAAGTTGAACAAGGTAGGGGTGGTTGCTGAAGTTGAACAAGGTAGGGGTGGTTGCTGAAGTTGAACAAGGTAGGGGTGGTTGCTGAAGTTGAACAAGGTAGGGGTGGTTGCTGAAGTTGAACAAGGTAGGGGTGGTTGCTGAAGTTGAACAAGGTAGGGGTGGTTGCTGAAGTTGAACAAGGTAGGGGTGGTTGCTGAAGTTGAACAAGGTAGGGGTGGTTGCTGAAGTTGAACAAGGTAGGGGTGGTTGCTGAAGTTGAACAAGGTAGGGGTGGTTGCTGAAGTTGAACAAGGTAGGGGTGGTTGCTGAAGTTGAACAAGGTAGGGGTGGTTGCTGAAGTTGAACAAGGTAGGGGTGGTTGCTGAAGTTGAACAAGGTAGGGGTGGTTGCTGAAGTTGAACAAGGTAGGGGTGGTTGCTGAAGTTGAACAAGGTAGGGGTGGTTGCTGAAGTTGAACAAGGTAGGGGTGGTTGCTGAAGTTGAACAAGGTAGGGGTGGTTGCTGAAGTTGAACAAGGTAGGGGTGGTTGCTGAAGTTGAACAAGGTAGGGGTGGTTGCTGAAGTTGAACAAGGTAGGGGTGGTTGCTGAAGTTGAACAAGGTAGGGGTGGTTGCTGAAGTTGAACAAGGTAGGGGTGGTTGCTGAAGTTGAACAAGGTAGGGGTGGTTGCTGAAGTTGAACAAGGTAGGGGTGGTTGCTGAAGTTGAACAAGGTAGGGGTGGTTGCTGAAGTTGAACAAGGTAGGGGTGGTTGCTGAAGTTGAACAAGGTAGGGGTGGTTGCTGAAGTTGAACAAGGTAGGGGTGGTTGCTGAAGTTGAACAAGGTAGGGGTGGTTGCTGAAGTTGAACAAGGTAGGGGTGGTTGCTGAAGTTGAACAAGGTAGGGGTGGTTGCTGAAGTTGAACAAGGTAGGGGTGGTTGCTGAAGTTGAACAAGGTAGGGGTGGTTGCTGAAGTTGAACAAGGTAGGGGTGGTTGCTGAAGTTGAACAAGGTAGGGGTGGTTGCTGAAGTTGAACAAGGTAGGGGTGGTTGCTGAAGTTGAACAAGGTAGGGGTGGTTGCTGAAGTTGAACAAGGTAGGGGTGGTTGCTGAAGTTGAACAAGGTAGGGGTGGTTGCTGAAGTTGAACAAGGTAGGGGTGGTTGCTGAAGTTGAACAAGGTAGGGGTGGTTGCTGAAGTTGAACAAGGTAGGGGTGGTTGCTGAAGTTGAACAAGGTAGGGGTGGTTGCTGAAGTTGAACAAGGTAGGGGTGGTTGCTGAAGTTGAACAAGGTAGGGGTGGTTGCTGAAGTTGAACAAGGTAGGGGTGGTTGCTGAAGTTGAACAAGGTAGGGGTGGTTGCTGAAGTTGAACAAGGTAGGGGTGGTTGCTGAAGTTGAACAAGGTAGGGGTGGTTGCTGAAGTTGAACAAGGTAGGGGTGGTTGCTGAAGTTGAACAAGGTAGGGGTGGTTGCTGAAGTTGAACAAGGTAGGGGTGGTTGCTGAAGTTGAACAAGGTAGGGGTGGTTGCTGAAGTTGAACAAGGTAGGGGTGGTTGCTGAAGTTGAACAAGGTAGGGGTGGTTGCTGAAGTTGAACAAGGTAGGGGTGGTTGCTGAAGTTGAACAAGGTAGGGGTGGTTGCTGAAGTTGAACAAGGTAGGGGTGGTTGCTGAAGTTGAACAAGGTAGGGGTGGTTGCTGAAGTTGAACAAGGTAGGGGTGGTTGCTGAAGTTGAACAAGGTAGGGGTGGTTGCTGAAGTTGAACAAGGTAGGGGTGGTTGCTGAAGTTGAACAAGGTAGGGGTGGTTGCTGAAGTTGAACAAGGTAGGGGTGGTTGCTGAAGTTGAACAAGGTAGGGGTGGTTGCTGAAGTTGAACAAGGTAGGGGTGGTTGCTGAAGTTGAACAAGGTAGGGGTGGTTGCTGAAGTTGAACAAGGTAGGGGTGGTTGCTGAAGTTGAACAAGGTAGGGGTGGTTGCTGAAGTTGAACAAGGTAGGGGTGGTTGCTGAAGTTGAACAAGGTAGGGGTGGTTGCTGAAGTTGAACAAGGTAGGGGTGGTTGCTGAAGTTGAACAAGGTAGGGGTGGTTGCTGAAGTTGAACAAGGTAGGGGTGGTTGCTGAAGTTGAACAAGGTAGGGGTGGTTGCTGAAGTTGAACAAGGTAGGGGTGGTTGCTGAAGTTGAACAAGGTAGGGGTGGTTGCTGAAGTTGAACAAGGTAGGGGTGGTTGCTGAAGTTGAACAAGGTAGGGGTGGTTGCTGAAGTTGAACAAGGTAGGGGTGGTTGCTGAAGTTGAACAAGGTAGGGGTGGTTGCTGAAGTTGAACAAGGTAGGGGTGGTTGCTGCAGTTGAACAAGGTAGGGGTGGTTCCTGCAGTTGAACAAGGTAGAGGTTGTTGCTGAATTTAAACAAGATAGGGGTGGTTGCTGAAGCTTAACAATGTAAAGGTGTCTGCTGAAGTTGAACAAGGTAGGGCTGGACTGGATTGTGTATTCTAATTATGAGATGCGTAAATAAATTGTTTTAAGTTTTAGTATATTGTAAAACAACAAATATTAATAACTTACTTCGATTCCCGCATTTTAATCTGGTAACCTCGAATGACGGCATGCATGGGAAGGTAATTACAAACTGCGAATAACTGAAAGTGCGTGTACATTACGCAGAACTTCAGGCAACGATATGATTAAAAAAGATGAAACAGTTGGTTCGATTTCATTTATATCTTTTGCTTGCTGCCTGCCAACGTACCAGTAGCCCAAAAATATGTACACATATTGTTTATTTTCGTTTAATTTTGAATAGCTTGCTGGCATTTAAGCCAACACCATATGCAAAATTATGTTGTTTTTTTTTGTTGATTTCCGAAAATACTGTTGGTTCCATTTTATTTATATTATTTGGTTTGCTGGATGGCAATGTCAATATTTGTTTATTTTCGTTTGAAATTTTGATTGGCTTGATGGCATTTTAGCAATAGGAAACATTCAGCAGCATTTTGTTGATTTTCGTTAGATCTTCGATTGGGTTCCTGAGCCGTTTGACAACACGACGCTGCCTGATGACTTGAAGGATGAGAGCGGAGCGCCTCTCAAGATCTGGCATGAGTACTTTGTGACCCTCAAGTGCGAGGGAGAGGTATGGTGTCCTCTGAGATTAAGATGGTAGCATGTTCACTGGATTTGATGCCAGAACAGGGTTATTGTTGCTCCATTGCCTTCCATTGCATGCTATTGTATTTCTAAGTTGCTAACAAAGACAATAACAAGTCTTGTTTCTTTGTAGGATTTAAATTTCGTGTTAATGCCCCCAAAGGTGGGCATATAGTGATCGCACTGTCCGTCCGGACGGTCTGTCCTTCTGAAATTCCGTCACACTTTGCGTTTAGGTTTCGAAAAAAGTTCATAACTTCTATGTCATTTCACAAGTAACCTTCATATTTGGTATGCCTGTGTATCTCAAGGAGCTGCATATTTTAAGTGGTTAAAGGTCAAGGTCATCCTTCAAGGTCAAAGGTGAACAAAAAAAATCAAAGCGGCACAGTAGGGGCATTGTGACAAACACATCTCTTGTTCTTTCTTAGTTCTTCATAAAAAAACAATACAATAACTTTATTATTCACAGCATTTAATCACTAGAAATTAAATAAATTGGAGATTGTCTTTTATTATTTGGATTTTTTAAGAAGTGTTTCTCTGTTAGCAATGCTGAACATTACACAATAAACTTTGAAAATCAGAATATAAAAAAAAAAAAATGAAAAAAGCATCCTTGAAAACATCTAATTGCAGACCCCGGCTGACAAAGACATGCTCGGACCCATCATCTACTACCCGAGCAATGGATTCCACTTCAAATACTTCCCATTTCGTAACCAGCAGGGATATCGCGCGCCCATCGTGTTCGTCAGGTTTGACAATCCCGGGCCGGCACAACTCTTCATGGTCACCTGCAAGATATACGCCAAGAACATAGAGCACAACTATATGGACAAAACTGGGCAGGTCCATTTTGAGCTCCTAATTGATTAACGTCGGTCTTTTTTTTTTGTTGTTTTTTTGTTGTTTTTTTGCTTTTTCGAAATGACGCAAATAAATATTTTTGTTTTGATTCTGATGTAAAGATGAAGTGAAAGACTATGAATCGAAATGTATGTCTAATTTTCTTGTATGTTTTATATATATATTTTTACTTGTAAACTTACAAGATCTTCTGAATTCCATATTTCTGTATCAGGAATGGATTTACATATCAAAAACATTGTTATACCCCCATTACCATAAGTAATGGGGGCTATATAGGAGTCACTTTGTCGGTCTGTCTGTCTGTCGGTCGGTCGGTCGGTCGGTCTGTCTGTCCCGCTTGTCCAGGCCATAACTATGTCATCTATC
>VMBQ01002891.1:39476-134813 GCA_007657795.1 Dreissena rostriformis | reverse complement strand
GCGAGCAATTCCCTCATGCATACATGATTGTACTTCATCGTTATGTTGCAGCTAATGCACCGTTGTGATAAATCAGATGTTTCGCTGATGCCATTGTGACAGTCATACATTAACGCACTTCCGGTTTCCTCGAAAATTGTCTCTATCAACACAAGTGAACGAGATAGAAATTGAACATTTATGGGCAAAGATCAAGTTTCTACTGAAAAGATTTCACGTTTCGTTTGACGATTTTATAATTTACTTCTTACATGTTATTAGGAGGATCTTCCGGTGTGTCGATCGGGCGAATGTCCTCTTGACGGTGATTTAGAGACATTAAACGTTTGTTCATTAATGGTTTATGCAGATGTGAGTAAAAAATCGATATTTTGATTGTGACTTTTTAAAAGGGGAATACGTTCAGGCATGAACTAAAGTTAATCCATTTATTCAGAGCCATTGAGAGTAATGGTATTGGTTATATCCATTAAATGATGTACAAGAACAATTTAAAAAATGGTCTGGAAACAATGGTAAAATTTCGAGAATGTAACGTGATATTATAATGAAGAAATCACAATGCCGATACTATGTACATTCACATGTACATCAGAATACTATAAGACAATTCAAAATAGAACGGTTTGCAGCGATCTTTTGAAAAACAAATATTCTATAATTTCATATATATGTATTGTGATTCATTGGAACTTCTAATAAGTAAGATTGGCGTTTCCGACGCTGTTGGTAAAGCAATTTCATTACCAGTAACAATGTGACAAAACGAAATTTATGGACGAATAAAACGCAGCTTTATTCTGCAATAGAGCGTTCTAGGCATATTATTAATCTCCTCTTTAACAACTAAAAAACTAAGGCAATAAATTGGCATTTGACACCCTACCATACGCGGAGCAGGACTGGGTTTCGTCGATCTTCGAGCTCGTCTTTCGCGAGATCGCGTGCTAGATCGCAATAAAACATAGTGTCTTGTGCAAATTTGACTTTATTTGAAAACATAATTATATTTATTATGACTAATGGAGCCTCTTTATGGCATTATAAAGCTGTATACGGAGGATAACATGTATATAAACTAGATTAAGCCGGTTAATTGCAATATTGCATTGGTTTGTATTTGTTTAAGTATTCGTTAGGATTTGTGTGCCTTGTAATTTATGAGATATTTCCAGGTAGCTCTCAGTAAGCATTTGTTGAAACAAACAACAAAATTATATTCTTAGAAAATAACTCACGTTTCAGAAAAATAAACGAAAATGAACACAAAAACATCCAATGTGTCCGTTGTAATCTACCATTCAGGGGAGAGTGTGTTTTGTTACGTCTAGCTAATCATTTTTTGCAGACAGTTTATAAATTCAATTTCGTTTTCATGGAGAACTTTTCTGTCTAATTTAGAATACATTTTAGCACTAAGTCGTCATTGTTTTAGACATTGCCAGACAGAGCTAGCGTGTTGGTGTTGCATTATGAGAGAGATGTCAAAAAGCATCAAATGTAATTACTTTTCCTGATATATATTTTCTTCTTTATCTAGATTGAACAAATGCGCCCTCTTGCTATTTAGCGTGATTACCAAACATCATTGTTGCCCTCGTCTTTATCATCATTAACATCATCATCATGATTATCATCACAATCATCATCACAAAGTAAAGAAACTGAACACAATTCTTCACTAACAACAAAGCATCTGTTTCTAAGATAACGCCAACGTTGTCATCTTAATTATATCTTCATCGTCTTGGTCATCTAGATCATCGAAATGAAAAAGGTCTCTAAAAGTTTCCAATTATTTTGCATACGGGGCAATTATCGGCGTGACCCGATGAAACATTTTGTCCTTTCCGCCAAATTTCCGTTATCCATTTTTCTTTCCGTCTGGTAAAACCATCACTGTCACCGCGAGGCTTGCGGTTTGGACCTAGGAAGCTTTGCCGTTGACAAGCGTTGCTAATGACCCGGATTTAATTGACAATATGGGGGCTTTCCTAATTTAGAACTGCCCTGTTTGGTATCATGGCTTTCTTCATAATGGACATTATATGGCCGCAACTGACATAAGACTAATGGAAAATAGCGAGCTTTGGTAGCGTTTAATAAATATTTGCCGAGGATTTTGGGGGAAATCTGCCAACCTCATATGATACATAAACCGGCGGGAATAATGAATAGTAATCAAGTAAGAGAAGTAAAAACGAATTATTTGTTTCTGCCGAAAGTCAACAAATTGCCAAATCGCCTGAATACCGGTACATACAGTGGCTTTGTAATTCTTAGGAAACCTTTTTTGCGATATATTTTTTTGCATTTAAATATTGAAATGAAATCCATTGATATTATTTAGAAGTTGTAATAAGCATGTGATAATTATAAACCAAGTTATACAATTTCATTAAATNAAATGGTTGATATACATGTAACTTATTCAAAAACACATTCATACGTTCACATAGTATCTCATGATTAGGAATTGTCTTCATCCGCGATCTGCTCGCAAATAATTTTAATCAACGGACGGAATAATCTCCAGTTCATTGCTGTATCGTTATTGTATTACTGGATTGAGTATGTTGAATGAATCATTCGTTTTGCAACAGAGAAAGTTGAACGTTTTATGTTTTCAACGTCTATCTAGTACATTTGTCCAACAATGGTTGACATGTGTGAACAAGAACTACATTTGCATTGTGGTTATTGTCTTAATTTTTGAATATGTGAATTTCGACGATGACTATTTTAATATCTCCATCTTCGTGTGACCGACAGCCTTGTTGAGGGGGTACGAAAGACAGTATAAACATCTAATGAATTGTGAGGAATATTGTTTTAAAGTATTTTGACGCGTAAAATAAAAATATCTGCTGACGATGACGTTTAGGTAGCTGGGTGATATTTATATAAGAAAAGTATAGTACTTCCTCAATTTTTTTTATACTGGTATGTTGTTTTTTGTTATCGAATGTCATTGTGTTGCATCATTCAGTATGTAAATGATTGTACTAAAATACACGTGTATGTTCTTGAGCATGATAAACGAACTAACACAACTCCTGAACTCCTTAATTACTTAAAAATATGATAGGAGTAATATCAAATTTTAGATCGTTTATATATTAAATGTAATTATTATAGCAAACATTAAAATTAATAAATGATAGAATGCACGTAGCTAGGAAAGTTCTCAGACAATAAAGTTAAAATACGCGACAACATGCACACAAATAGATAGGTTAAGGTGGTGGTATTTATTTGTGCAACAATATAAGAATACTGAGAATATAAGGATAATGAAACTCCAGAAACATCTGCAAGAGAAAAATCCTTATTGGCATCCCCTGCCTCTTTATCAAATATAATAATGAACGCCAATTCCATACAAATACACTAAGTAAGCCAACACAGATTTAAACCCGTAGAATCTGATACAAGAAAATCCAAAATTGAAGAATTTTAATAAAAATATTAGTTCCCTTTTTATTTCCGCGCACAATGATTATGTTATAAAGAAACCCTACAAGCCGTGCTGTTTTAAATACCCAGGAAGGTATTACATTCGAATATTACAATCTCGATTGTTTATTTGAAAAAATAAACTTGTTTGATATGAAAAGTTTCGAACCAATTATTACCTCAAAGATGAGAACATACCAGACAATGAAGTTCATGTAATTGTAATGGCTCCGAATTAAATTAAGACAACACGGCTTCATCAACAGGAGGTCCATTCTTATTAGAATCCGCTGGTTCTTTATCAAAAATGATGATTAACAGTTATTCCCTATTACTACTTAAAGTTCATCAACCCACACAAAATAGCTTTAAACGATAAAGGTGAACGCTGATACCTAATTATCCAAGAATAATGTAATTTAAATCAAATGTTATTTCACTGATTATTTTTCGCGCACCATGATCTTATATGCGAAAGCGACCTGAATCAGTCATAGTGTTACAAATGCATTACATTCGAGTATATCAATTTCGTTTGTTAAACTGGTATAACTGGATTGAAGAGGTTTTGACCAACTTAATGTATGTTGAGGAGAGGATATCCGAAAGCGTTCAGATTGTTTACAGAATTCTCAGAGTAACGCATGGTGGTCACGTGTCTGATTTATCTTCGTATTATTTTTGACAAAGAATAAATGTCAGTATTTAAACAAAAACTGTTTGTTTGTTTCCGTTTCGATTGCTTGTGTTTGGCTTTAACTTAAATTGGGCAGTTCACTGTATTCGTGTTTCAATTTAAGAAAACTGACGTCGAGCGGAAAATATCGCACAGTTAAGGGTGCAAAAGCATACTGTTGATTAATAGAAGGAGTTTTTATTATTCGGAATTATTTATCCTTAAGTGTTATCATTTTGCAAAATTGAAGTGTTTAAAATAATTTGTGTATACACAGTTTTTAATATAATACGTCACTCTGCAGGTTTAATATCACCTGCTGGACAATAATAACAACACATCATGTACTTATTTCACTTTAGAACTAAACAAATAAGCAACCTTTCTGGAAAACAAAGCTGTAATGAAACGCATACAATAATTTGCAAATGAAATCTTAAATGATTTCTCCAATATATTTTCACAAGGGAATATAAAAAATAAAAACATGTTGCTATGATAAAACTTGTGTTTTAATAAAGATTTTTAATTACCAATATGTAATTATTACATGTATTTAGAATACATGCAACACTTATTGGTCATCTGAGCAGATACATTAATCGTGCATACCGCTGAAAAAAATAGAATCTAAATATAATGATCGGATAAAATTGCGGCGAATTTTATCCCAACACCGTTTTAACCTCGGTTTATTTCCCTTTTGTTACTTTTATATTTTATACATTGCGTCATTAGCTTTCCGGTAGAGTGGTCGAGGTTTCATTGCTTATGACATATGGAAATGTCCGAGTAACGCCACATGAGTAGAAAGTATAAAAGCGTTCTTAGAGTCCTGAAGAAGGTTCATACCCCTCAGTAGCCCGGGTCGCTAATACTTGATATATCAATCAAATACCTTCATGCAAACACTGTAAGGCTCCATACCGAGAGTACCGAGTCACACAGACCCGGAGTCATTTCGAAGTGATTCGAGATCATAGGTCTGAAAACATAGTGCTCGAGATCATATGATTATAGCATTAAATTAACTTGAATTACTGTTTCAAACCAATCATGTAATTAATAGCGAATCATAAAACAAGGTAGCTTAAGGGAAAGTATATACTCTTTTATTGTGATTTGAGTTTATTATCAGAGCCGTATTTAAGACCCGCTCGGGCGACGACACTTTACAAAATGTTGTCCGTGCAAGTCATCTTTTGGACAAGACACATTTCTTTTTAATATGCACATTCAATCACATTATGCTTGGATTACTTAACTTTTTTTATGTTCGATTTTTAATAAAATGTATCTTGTTAAGCCTCACGTATGAGTCATTTAGTTTCTTTCGTTTTGTTAATGTCATCATTTATTGTTGTAAAGGAATTCTTTCTTGTATCTAATTAATTCAGCATATTGTTTGTAGTATTGAAGATTAATGTAGAATTAGCTGGTTTAAACAATGTTTTGCTGTTGAAAGATACGAAACAAGTATCCTTTATATTTTTATCAAGAGAGGTTAATT
Organism: Dreissena rostriformis; assembly: GCA_007657795.1. Classification (NCBI taxonomy): domain Eukaryota; kingdom Metazoa; phylum Mollusca; class Bivalvia; order Myida; family Dreissenidae; genus Dreissena; species Dreissena rostriformis. Next base: position 129,171 of record VMBQ01002891.1, on the reverse strand, counting down.
TTTGTTTTGCTGTTGATTTCGTTATTTATTGTTATGGAAAGTGTTCTTTTACTGTAAAGTTAACGAACATAAATGTGTTTGGTAAAACATGTATATCTCATAAGACGTGATCGTATTACCGAACACACATTTCTGAAATGTTTTACAATCATGTTAATCTTTATGTTTGCGTTGTTATCCATTATGCAGAGCATAATTAGTTACCTCTCTATAACTCTAGACGTCTTTCGTACATACTAATATATTTGACTTATTCGTATACCAGTGGAAGTGTTTATTTAACAAGTGTAATCCATCGTAACACATTACATATATACGTATACATTGTGTGCTCAAGTTTTTTTTAATTCTTAATAAGTAAATCTTTTCCAAGGCATCGGCACAATTTTTACTCGGATTCCAATCTTTCTGAAACAAATATATTTGACATGGATTTGGGATTTTATTCATCATTTCGTCTCTCTCAAGATGAATAGCATACATTGTTTTGATTTAATTGTTTTATATTAGCCAGTTCAACTTCAAAACTATAGCCCCTTGATTTGCAGTGATACTACGTATCTGTTCATTTTGACGTTCACCGATTCGCACTTAAAACAAGATGGCGTGTTTCTCGTATAATTTATTCTTTTTTTTAAGAATATACTAATGTTATTTACTGTGTCTGGTAGACTGTTTGGGGCTCATAAATAACCGTTTATGTGTACAATAAATCTTACTGATACAACTGAAGTTATTACATGTTTGATCTTTAATGCGTATACCAGCGCCTGTGCACATGTGCAAAAGTAACTACTCTACCTAAATTTCTTTCATTGTACAACTATTTTTGTATGCATATTATCATGTTGAGTGCTTTAACAGATAAACCGTTTTGCATGTTTTGAAATTATATTATTATGGGATCCATTATGCAGATCATATTCAGTTTCTTAAAACAAACCTGATTAGTTAAGAAAATGAGAATGATGCGATTATAACCCAAAAATGTCCATTTGGTCATATAATAATAATAATAATAATAATGCGCCACAAAATTTCAGTTGTACTGGAAAACGACACAAAATCCTACGCATTACATCGCATAAAGTTAAATATGATACAATTACGTAAACATATATAAATAGGACATGTTCGTTAATACATTCACGTTCGGAAATACCCTCATCGCGCTCCCCCTGCTATTGCAGCAAACCGCAATACTCTTATCGTGTACGCGTTAGTAGGGGAAATGTCTAGACGTCTTTATTACAAAATAATATATGTGACTTATTCACATACCAGTGAAAGTGTTTATTTGACCAGTGTAATTCATCTTTACACATTACAGATATACGAATACATTTAATATTCCAGTTTATCAAATAAGTTATAACAAGTGATTCTTCTCCAAGTTATCGGCTAAATGTTTTACTCGGATTCCTATGTTTCTGCAACATATATTTGACATGGATTGGGATTTTTTTCATTCCGTCTCTCCCAAGATGAATAGTTTCATTTAATTGTTTAACACTAGCAAGTATAGCTGTAAAACATAAGCTCCCTAGTTAGCATCGATACTACGTATCTGTTTATTTTGGAGTTCACCGTTCGGCACGTAAAAAGATGGAAGGTCTCGTATAATGTATACTTTTTTAAACAATGATTTTTTATGTGCTCTGTCTGGTAGACTATGTACGATTGGGGTTCATTAATTTCTGTTTAGGAATAAAATCAATCTTACTGGTGCAACTGAAGTTATTACATATTTTATCTTTAATGTTTTAACCAGTCGCCTGTACTAACTTCCGAAAGTAATAACTTTAGTTAAAGTTCTTTCAAAGCGTAACTGTGTTGTGATGCACCTTAGCATGTTGAGTATTTAAACAGATATCCAGTTTTGCATCGTTTAAACTCACACGTAACTACATGGTATCATTATGTGATCAGCTATATCGTCGTTTTGCTTCAGAGCTATTTATACAATATGAATAATATTTTGTGTACAAACTTGGAAAACAAATCTAGTTCTACGCTTTTTAGTCTTCTTGCACTGTGAAAGCCGATGAAACAATCTTGATGTTATACCTGCTCCCGAGTGCATGTAATTCCGATATATCAGATACTGCAACATCATGAATAAAACTTGATTGACGCAACACGTTAGAAGTCAGCGGATGTTGGGAAGACGATTAAAGCGCAGCTTACTTTGTCGATGCTAATTTTTAATCATGCACAAGCAAATACCATGATTCACGGAGTAACACAAGCGTTAAATGGTGAATTATAACATCAAATTGCTCGATTTTCGGTAAACGTAATTGCTTGAATAGTAATGCTCTTATTTCGGTAGTAAATGTTCGCTAAACTTGAACTATCATTTTAAAATTAACACTGCTTCATTGAATCATGCGTTATTTTAGAGAAATGACTTCAGTTACCTTGCGTTATACCATCCACAAATACGTTATTAGCCAAAGCGCTTAGGGCGATGAACGCATTATTTACTGTTACAAAATCTGAATGTACCTGTTAAAATAATGTTTCATTTGTTTGATACTTATGTTGCCTCGATTCTAAATTATGGAAGCGAGGTATGGGGATTTCCTAAAGCTGAAAATATTGAGCGTGTCTAACGCAAATTCTGTATATGGCTTTTAAGTGTAAAAGCTTCTAATAATTCAAATGCTTTGTATGCCGAAGTAGGTAGATACCCGATGTATATATGTCGATATTTAGGAATATTTAAATATTTCTATAAATTGTTCAACGAAAAATCTTCTTACTGTATTTTAAGCAATATTATTCGTAAAAAAAAATAAAGAAGCATGTGATAATCCTCACTCTAAGTCATGGACATCAAACGTTCGGAAACTTTTGCAAGGGTCAGGTTTTAATGACGTGTGGTTATATCCAGAATCTGTTAATGTTAACAGCTTTATTATAATGTTTAGCAATATATTACAATATTTGTTTATTTCGAAATGGCGAACTGATGTAAATGACTCTTCATCACTTAATTTTTACAAAAAAATGAAACCCATTTTTGAAAGATCCATTTATTTAGACAAAATTGAAAATTCGAAATTTAGAAACATAATAGCAAAATTGAGATTGTCATTCCATGTCCTATTTATAGAAACTGGTAGGCACCAAAACATTCCAGAAGTGAAAGAACATGAACAGTTTGTACACTTAATGAAATTGAAGATGAGTATCATTCTATTCTTATATGTCATTTATATGATAATATTATAAATACATTTGTACCTGATTTTTACAGAAGAAGACCAAGTATGTTTAATTTTTTACAATTGTTGAATGGGACTAGAAAATCTATATTGATATACGTCTAGCTTATTTCTGTATTAAAGCATTTAAACTTAGAGCCAAAAATGTTAAGCTTTATGAGAGAACGGTTTTTCCCAGAATTTATATTTTGTATATAACTTCTAACAGCATAATGTTTTTATTTTATTTTTCTCAGTCGATAACGTATTTAAATCATTTACAAAAATTTACCTAACTTTGTTAAACAATTAAGAGCGTTCTCTTACATATCGTATTCTCACAAAAATCATATATTTGTAAAAATGCATAAACATTTGATTTTAAATTGACGCATGTGTAGTATGTGTATTAATCATTGATTTAATGTTTTTGGCGATGATCCGTATATTCTTAAGTTGCAAATGAACTATCTGTACTGTTCTGTTCTGTAAAAATGATTGCGGCAGACACTATTTGTTATTGTATACGTGTGAAAGAGTTTGTAAAGTGAATGCATACGGCTCCCTGCAACATTTCAAATACCAAATAAGTTCGCTATAGTCCAGTATCAATTGAGACGCAAAGCGTGTTCATTTGACAAAAAAAGCATACGATAGCAAAGTTCCAAATAAGAATAAGCGATAACATTTAACGTGGAAGTTCACCAAAAGAAAGTACAAGACATATATTTGCTGCGAAAACAATAAATGCGCCATTTTTATCCAAACCGTTATACGGCATACATATTTTTTGTTCTTTAATAGTATTGTGTTAAATTCTATATCCGTTCAGTCATTATCACTCAATACGCCAATCCTAAACTTATACTGTTTAAACTTCACCCGAAAGCTGGTTTACAGTGATAAATGATAGCTTTGTTTTATGTATTTCACTTTCTTGCGCTTAATGCAAACAAGTAATAAAAGAACAATACAATATTTTTCCAACTGTGGCGCGTTGACTGTTTCTGGTTGAGAATGACATAATTGCATTGATTGTGAAACCAGTCGGACTGGTGTTGAAGTTGTAACATATTTCATATTAAATGAATAAAGCAGCCGCCTGGTCATACTTACACTTATAACAACTTTCAGGGAAGTGTGTTTATACAAATCAAAACGTATGCAGTTGGTTGATCAGCAAATAAAACACACGTATCTAGAATTATCTAATAGACAAGGTAGTTCACTCACAATTTTCAATTGCAATGCAAGTTGAGGAATGGATTAGTTTTAAAGAACCATGCGATCGGCTTTTCGATGCGTATTCTTCGAGAACCAACAAATCGGGTACCTTTGTTTTATAGTAGCCTTAAAATTATTATGAAATATTTGTAAGACAAATTAAATTTGGCTAAAAATTATGAGGATGTGGGTGGGGCTTGGGAGAGGGTGGAAACATACAGGATTACTTATAATCAAACGCATGCAGCCAAACAATTTCTTACAAACTAAAATAAATACTCTCACACTCTCTCTCTCTCTGTCTCTTAATGAATAACCTGGCAAACTTACTGCTGCTAAATTAATTAAGATGTGAATATGTATATACCACATTATTATAGATGATAATGACTTTACGCTTTGCAAATAGGCGCTCGGAAAACAGATTTAAAAATACAGATACAAGAACTTTTACGTAAGTAATGATCTACGAACATTTATTGATAGTGAAGTGAATTCTTTAATGTCCGCTCATCCTGTTATGTAGAAGAAAATGAAACGATATCACGAGGTTATAAATGTGTTTTATTGCAATATATACAAGATAGCAACGTCGATAGTTCAAACTTGATTGACGATTTATGTTTGAAACAAACGGATGTTGAGACGACGATTTACGAATGCGTTCAATTATGCTTGTTACTCATGCATTCACACATATTATGATTCAAAGAGTTACACATGAGTTCGGAAATAGTCTTTGACTTTTAAAAAAATTCTTAGCATACTCGTACAGACGGTTTAACGTTATTGTAAACAGAATGTTTGCATTCGTTTCGGTTTAAAGTGGACACTTGCAGTGGCATTTACTATACAATGTGCTGCTGACTATTTTGTTGTTCGACAAAACCTGTTTTGCCTTTTAAGAAATACAGTTAATGAAATAACGAACACGTTATTGCAGTAATCACGAGCTGTTATTGTGTATATGTACGCTTATATTGTTTTGGGGGTAAATTTAAACTAGTGTCTGAACAGTCAAATATCGAATATGTGTAACCGCTTAAGACACTTAATACGTTTATACCAGTACAAATATTGCGACAAATTACCGACATTATACTTTGCAGTTTATTAAATAAATATATCTCACTAAATAAATATGTTGCGAAGCCAAGTTATCGCACTCTTTTATTAAATCCTGATTTATATCTATAACAAACGTGTTTGGTGTTGTTTGTGTGGTTTTGTAATTGAGCCTTCCATAACACGCTTATAATAAATGAAAATGTATTTGTCAGCATTAGCAATTACCTTAGTAAAACATGAGCTAGTTGGTTTGCAGAGGTCAAATAATTTCACTTTCTTTAATAAACTGTTAAATAAAAATAAACTATAAAATTCTGCTCTTCAATAATTTTCGTAATCGAAAAAAAGAAACCTACATATTGATCCATTTGTATTTCGGCCACATATTGAAGTGATGTTTATTTTCAACGCTCTGCTCATTAATCAAGTAGGCACATGATATGATTACAAGTGCTTACATACATGTTTTATTACGTAAGATGTGTTAATATGTTGTTTGAATGACAAACTCGTTTCACCAGACCAGTTATGGTGAACGTACGTGATTATATCGTAAATTGTACTACCACTTCAACGTCTATGTTATAAATATAGCCGTCTGGTGTAGGGATGTATTATTAAGTACTCCATATTCATTCAGGTCAGCGTAAAACGTTTGAATATGAATATCGATTATTCTGCATTCATTCATATTCAAACTCAGTTGCGCTCACCTTAGCACAACGTGCTTTTGATTTCCCCTTGTGTCCGTCTTTCGTCGTTTATCGTCAACATTATTCTTGTGGACAATTAATAGGCGATATATATTTCACAATCTAAGTCTCAAAGACATCTCGGAAAAGTTTGAAACTTGACCACGTTGACTCTAAACCTGGGCGACTAGGTAAAGTTTAAGAGAAAACTTTTTAACACTGGAACTCACATTGTTTTTGACAATCGTCAATCTTCAAATTGCGCATAACGTTTGTTTTTACGTTTTCTTGGCTGCATACAAAATGGTTTCGGTCCGTGGATAACTTTGGATGCCAAATGGTGGGACAGTGTTCCAAAAATGACTTGTAATATTGAACTAACTCAGGAATGTTACTTAAGAACTACAGGCAAATTAATTTGTATACATCTGTTTAACTGCTAGTCAACGTTTTATTAAGCAAACTAATAAAAGTGGTCAAATCATATACCTTATTTATCGAACATTAAAATACTGTTTATTGTACACAGTACACACTCTCCCTGTCTTTTTCACCAAATAACGTTTCATCTCAATTACCTGACCGAAAGTCACTGTGCCTACGCACGGTTTAGATTTGGTGTTTGTATAACTCTTGGTATGTTTTTATTACGGCAACAAAAATAAGTTTATACGCACTTGAAACTCGTACACACTATATTTAACGATTTAAAACAAAAACAAATAAAGACTTACTTTGTTTATTTGATAAGTCGAACCCATGTCAGCCAATTACCTTTGAGGAAGAACAGTAAACGTACGGCTTTCATCTCAATTAAATGACGGAATATTCTTCACAACTAAAGTATGGACAAATGTTTTAATTACCTTGATTTCGTTCTTGGCATATAGTTTACATTTAATACAGTTTTTTTTACCGATCTTGAGATTTCTTTTCTTTTGATATTTATATAAAACATGAGTAAGTTATTGAGTTATCACTGATATAAATGTGTCTCTTTATTTCATTTCGTATATTCTAAACGGTGTTTTTATAAAAAGAACTATTTCGTATGAAAGGCCCCGAATGAGTAACTTCTTAAAATATTTATAAGAATAAAAAATATCACAATGACATATTGTACCGGATATAACTGGCAATATATGTATATACCTATTATATATTCTGATAATAAGATTTAATTACTCACATTAAAATATAAATACCAAACCCATTGACAATAATTCATCAGGTGTTTTTCTTTCCATTGTTTATATATACCTCCACCTGAACAATGAATAATTAGGTGATGTTCAAGCGCCATTAATTCTCGACGATAATACATAGTAACTTTACCACAGGTGAAAATCAACACAGGGAAAAAAAGTCTTGTTACAATGTTTTGCTTTTAGTGTTATTTGTTTTAGCATATCTTCATGCATATTTTGTGTGTTTATTGGTGCATTAAAAAACTATATTTTAAACCTATTCTGCGTTCACTGGACATTTTCATTGGTTGACAAAATGACCGTTAATGCGAGTTATTTCAATTGCGTGTGCTCAAAGCGTATACTTGTTTGAAATGAGAGATAAGCAAGAGATATAATTATTAATGTTAACTTGAGCTTTTATTGATAAGATTTTTTTTTTTTATATAGCCCTATAATGGTCCCAACAATCAATTACAAAGCCCTATGATGGAGTTAATGCTAAAATCATTTTAGTAGTTTGTAATTTCTTTGCCATGGGCACAGCTCAGTCTTAAATAACGAAGGATAAATTGAGAATAACACATTCAAAAGTTTCTTGAGAGATTTTCTTAACGCAAATTTCGACCACAAATGTGCACTGTTTATTACAATAGCCTCCTTAGGAATTCAGCTCATTGCCTTAGTTCACAACACTCTTTCGGATAGATCTTATTCACCTGACATACCATTTTTGATTTGCTGTACTGTAAACATCTAAATATTTAACGTTTGCCAAATAGAACAGATAGAACGCCACGACTGTTTTAATATAAGCAGCATCAATTCATATATTTCTGAACTTGTGACAATTCACGTATATAACAGAAAAGAACAGAACAAATCGTTTATTTCATCCAAGTTTACAAAATATACAATAAGGGCAATATAACAAAGCAGGATTATTTAATAAATTACAAACTTCCGGTAATATTAACAATAGGGATTTGCAAAAACGTAATGAATGGGATATGGAAAATGTTTAGGGGGTACCATAGGTGGTTAGTAGTAGTACTAATAGATTATGATTAAATAATAATGGTAACTCTTTTATTAATTGTGATGGAAATGATCGTTTTAATTATAATAGTGGTAGTAGTAATAATAATAATTTATTAATTCGGTAACGTGACAATGAAGTTTACACGCAATGTGACAAAAACAACAATCTACGATAATTGAGTTTTGCACACGGTGTACAGGCAGCAAAGATTGTTGTTTTCTTGTGAATATCGACATCTTTAATTGTGATAATAAATCGAGGCATAAAAATCATGGAGAATGGATGGTTGCGTAACAATTTGAACCATGTGGCTCTTGTTGTGTATCCACAAACAATCGCTCTTTCAGTGTGGTTCACGCATGAGTGCACCAGCACACACACGAAAAAAGTCACGATGTCGACATATTTACAACAAATGGCAGTTGAGAAGGTAATTTCAATTCAGCTTTGTTAAACGGTCTAGCAGATAATACAAAATAGAAATACCGTTAATTAAGAAGTTCAAGAGGCACAATACACACTTTGTTTATACAACTGATATAAACACTGCAACATACTTCGCGACTATACATTACAAAGGCATACACATATTTTATTTTCAGGTTTTAAACTTTAACGCAAAGTATTATATATGCCAAACGGATGGTGTGTGATATCGATTGTAAATTTTAGAAATAAAGTAATTGAATGTAAAAGTCAACAATTTACCGTTTGTTTCCATTCAAGTTACGTTTGACGTTGGTAGCAACGGCAGCAATCTTTAAAAAAAAAAGTTTTTGAACCAACATAGTCACATACCTTGTTTAATCAGTTATAAATTTACTGACAAAATGTATCTTTGTTATCCTGAAAGCATTTATATGTGGGACCCATCTTGGGCCCATATGGATATGCCCCAAAAAAGCCCATTTAGGATCACATTGCCATGTTTGCTGGGATTACCATAGTAGACAACAATAATTGCTATATACATATATTCCTCATGTTTTATTTTGAAACAACTTTGTTTTAATTATTGTGCATATAATATTTTGAATATAGAATTAAATAAAAGTTTACCTATGGGCCAGGTGAACTATTTGCTGCTGGAGACTGCAGTAAAACCACTCTGACGTTGCTACGTAGTTATACATGCATATAATGAATAAAACAATTGCATGATCATACTTGCAGAATAACAACTAAAATCTCAAAATGAAACAAACATAATGCAATGATTCCATAGATTCAAGATAAAGATTATTTACACTGATCCTGTTTGAGCATAAGTTTTGCATTTAAATGTAATGAATTGTTTAGAAGAAAAAAGGCGCTTTGCTTGCAGATCAATTTCTTAGACAACAATTCATAAATAATTGTGTTTGCAAGAACATGTCTACTATTTTGAATTATGTTATATACAACTTTTGTATGTTTTGGGTATTTATTTTGTATTGCCATGACGCACATTATCAGGAACATAGAGATCTCATATAAAAACCCGTGTTTTTCTAGTTACTTTAATTAGGAAAACAAGTTTTGGGTGTAGCATTTTATAATAACAAGTATTATAACTGTAATAATGCAGTTTTGTATTTACTTTTTATTTAAAATCCTTATACAACATACACGCTTGTGATTTTCCTCGAAACACCTTGATTTCAGAACATTAAAAACAAAATCAAAATCCATAACATTAACTTGACACTATAAATTGTATTGAAAACATCTTTCCAAGCAAATAAACAAGTTTAAATGAATTTGAATCTGTTTGATGTGTTTGTATAACACATTTAATTGTGTGAAGATGTGCAATGGGGTGTGTCAGTAACAGTGGGGGAATAATGAGAAACAGGAAATTAAAGGACACATTACTGATCAGAAGCACGAAGTCAAGAAAGTTCTCAGACAATAAATTGAATACATTCTCTCTGTTATTATAAATATATATTCTTAATAACCACATACAGACTTGATAGATTAATTATGCAAAGCTATAAACATTTTAAGAATTTAAGAATTAGGAAACGCCAGGTACATCAGCAGGAGGTCAATTTTTATTAACATCCGCTGGTTCTTTATTTAATATGATTATTAACAGTTATTCCCTATAAATATATTTAGTGAATCAACAAACACACATAGACGTAGTGATTAAAATTAACTTTGATACCTTAATATCCAAGAATTAAGTGATTTAATTGAAATGTTCTTTAAATGTTTATTTTCCGCGCACTGTGATCGGATATGTGAAAACAACCTGAATCAGACATGCTGTTACAAATGAACCCAATGTCAGATTGTTTTAACGGATACACCGTTTTGAATTGTTTGAAGACCCGTTTTGCATTGTTTGAACTTTCACGTTAATACATTTTATAATTATGTGATCAGCAATATCATCGTTTCCTTCAGAGATATTTATACAGTATGAATTATATTGTGTGTACAAAACTCGAAAACAAATCTTATTTTAGGCTATTTATTTTTCTTGCACTGTGAAAACCGATAAAATAATCTTAAACTTATACATGCTTCCGAATGCATGCAATTCAAATATATCATATACAGCAACGTCCTGAATTACAACTTGATTGACGTAACACGTTAGAAGCTAACCGATGTTGGAAGACGATCAAAGAGAACCTAACTTTGTCGATGCTAATATTTTATCATGCAAAAGCGAATATCATGATGCACAGGGTTACACAAGAGTTGAACAGTGAATTATGGCTTTGATAAACACCCACTTCTCGATTATTGGTAAACGTCATTGCTGAAATATTGATGCACTCATCTCGGTATTAAATTTTTGCTTAACTTGGAATTGTGCTTTTAAATTCACAATGCTTCGTTAAATTATGCGTTATTTTTAGAGAAATGAATTCAATTCCCTTGCGTTGTAATGATTTCGGAAAAGAAGATTTGGTATTGCATACGTGTGGATATGTTTGCAAGGGTAATTGTATACGGCTCTCTGTAGCATTTCACATACCCAATAAGTTTGCCATATTCGAGTATCAATTGAGACACCAACAGTATTCATTTGACAAATTAGCGTATGTTTACAAAGTACCAATTCAGACTAAGCGAGTACATTGTACGTGGAAGTTCATCAAATGATTTGCAAAAGATATGTCTGCTGCTAACGCAATGTATGAGTAATTTTTATCCAAATTGATATAAGGCATACATATTTGCTTTTTTACTTGTATTGTTTTATCTTCTATATTCGTTCAGACATTATCACTCTTAACGCCAATCCTAAACTCATATTGTTCAACAATATATAGGAAGCTGGTTCACAAGGGTTAATGATAGCCTTGTTTGATGCATTTCACTTTCTTGCTCTGAAAGTGAAAAGAAATGGGCAAACGATGTTTCTTTTATACTTTACATGACGTTATACATGTGCTTTATTGACATACATAACAGATAGCAAGGTCATTAGTTAACATATTTTGATTGATTTAAGATGTTTGAAACCAACGGATGTTGAGAGGACAATCAAAGAATACGTTCATTGTTGTTCCTGTGACTCAACAACAAACTTTATTTTTCAGAGAGAAACGCATGACTTCTACAGTGGTCTTTGGCTTTGATACAAATGTCTAAAAATGGCCGTCTTGTGTTGAGGTTTATTACTAAGTACTTCATATTCATTCAGGGCAGTGTTACACGGCTGAATATCGATTTTTCTGTCATATTATAGTCCTTTTCAGTTGTTCTCACCTAAGCACAACGTGCTTTTGTTATCCACTTTTGTCCATCTTTCGTCGTTAATCGTTAACAGTTACCTTGTGAACAACCTAGAGGCGATATTAATTACCCAGTTTTAGTCTCGAAGACATCTCTGCAAAGTTTGAAACTTGAGTTAAATCCTAGGCGACTAGGTCAATGAGCACTGGAATTCAAATAGTTTTGCACAATCGTCAATCTTCAAGTTGCGCATACCATATGTTCTTATGATTTCTTGGCTGCATACACAATGGTTGCGGTGCGTTGAGAACTTCATTGTGAAATTATTGTGAACACTCAAGAAATATATTTTCCCAAATCATCATGCAATTTTCTCAGTATATGTGTTCTTATCTGGGCTGAGTTTGACAAGTTGAACCCATTTCAGCTAATTGTCTTTAAGATAGAACAGTTAACGTACGGCTTTCATCTAAATTACCTGACAGAGTATTTATCAAAACTTAAGTATGGGCAAATGTTTGACTTACCTTGATTTCGTTCTTTACAATAAGTTTACACTTACGCGTTTTTTAAAAGAATCTGGGATATTGTTTTTGTGTTATATATTTCTCTTTATTTCATTTCGTATTTTCTTCACTGTGTTCTTATAAAAGGGACTATCGCATACAAAAGGTCCCGAAAGGGTAACTTCTTACAAAACTCATAACAATTATCATAATACCATATGATAACGGATACAACTGGCAAGCTATATGTTATTACATATGCTGACAATACTATTTAATTACTTACATTATAATATGACTACAAACCCATTGATAAGAATTGATCTGGTTTTGTATTTCCTTAATTTATGGATACCTCCACCCGAACAAGGGGTAATTAGGTAATGTTCAAGCGCAAACAATTCTGGACGATAACGTTGAAGTTACTTTACCACACGTGTAAAACAGCACAGGGAAAAAGTTTTTTTTTACTGTTTTGTTTTAAGTATTTATTGTTTTAACATATATTCTTGTTTATTTTGCATACCGTGCATACTTTTTGTGTGTGTTTGTGCCTTAAGACTATGATTTAAACATGTTTGTTATATTTTGCGTTCAATGGACCTTTTCATTGATTGACAAAATGATCGCTAATGCGTATTATTTCCATTGCGTTTGCTCAAAGAATATATTATTTTAAAAGTGTTGATTAGCAAGAGAAATACATTTTATAGATAAGACTTGTTTTATTTACATCGCCCTATGCCGGCTTCCATAATCAATGATCTAAGGGCATTGTAGTTGTTTGTTCTTGCTAACCATTGGGCAACCAAAGCTCACTCTTAAATAAATAAAAAAAAAATTGAGCATAAGACATTCGAATGTTTCTTGAGCGGTTATCTGAACGCAAATGTCGAAATTGAAAGTAACTGTGTAGTGCCTAGCCTCCTCAGGATTTCATCGAACTGTTGAACGTTTATGAAAATACACCGCAAGATAAGTTTTAGCTATACTATGAGTCACTTTGTTCAGATACACCGTGTCGTGTAAAAGAGCCGAATGAATTCATTTGAAGTAAGGTTATAAGTGTATATTTACTGCCAATTTAAAGGAAAACGCTTTTCATTATCGAACTAGGAATTGTCAGATGCATACATGCAAACACGCATAAGGCGGTGTGGCGCTCGAAAGAACCAGATTGCTCCCTTTAAAAAAATGACATACATTTAGAACAACATAGAATACTTTATGGTTTTAGAGAAGATTGTCTTTCCAATGTCCTAATTTATTTTGAAATAAATCAGAAAATTGCTAACCTAGAGACTCATCGTATTACTCGCAAGACCCAGAGAACTATCCTTTATAGTCAAGCTCATCAATATTTCTGTGTCACAGGATGCTTCCAATCGGTGTCAAAGAAGTATATGTTAATTCTAAAACACATACACATTTGCTGTACATTGTGTGAAAAGAGAAATGAACATGAACAACGGAACTATAATGTGGCCTTAAGTCACGTTACCTTGACAGACGTAGGACAGATTACCAAAATGACAACTGCGTACAAGGCAAGGAGTCAAAATTAAAGAGGGCGAAAAATGCACGAGAATGTCAATCATGATGTACCTCTCAAAACAACGGCGTCACTCGTGTTCCATTTTATCAAAACACAAACGGTTGACGGAAATGCACACTCCATTGCAATTTTCAAACATTGATTATCATTAAATTCAAATTGAATGTAAAATTAAAATAGAAAACATAATTAGTACAGTGAAAATGCTATGATGACAGTATTTTTTTTGTATTTTGTTTTGTTCATTTGAAAATCACAATACGAAGTCATATGTGTGGATTTTCGTGTTTCGTTATGGAGAATGCAAAACGAAAACGACAATACGGTATATGCAAGGGCTTGATATATAATTTAATGATTGAATATGTCATTCAATCGTTTAGAGATACAGAGCATTCTTTAAGAAACATTAATGTCTAGTGCATTTTCTTTAAAGGTCGGATAAAAGGTCGGCACACTTATATAAGCTTTGTTCTTTTAACTTAAAGCGATAAAAATGATTGTGTACAATAATTAAAATGGAATAATAATTGGGTTTGACTACATTCCGTACATAATGATCAGACGTACGTAGCTAATTAAGATCACACTAACTTAAATGAACTCATGCGCTCAATTAATCTGATTGTAAAACTGATTTCATCTTATTTAACACGCAATCAAGCGCTCTGCTAAGCGTTTGTCTTTTCTTGTTTAACATATTATCATTGATGGTATTTACATAACACAAAATGTACTTAACAGCTACTGATAAGAAAACATACAGATAGAGAAATTTCCATGTAAGTCATGATGTACAAATTGTAATCAAAAGTGTACTCCACTGTTTATTGTCTGGACAGCCTATGATATAAAGGTAGATATAAAGAATACGTGTATCTTAAATTGAAACCGTATATATAGTTTGCAGGTGCATCATTTACATCAAAGACAGCACTTTATTGATGAAAGATCTTTGAAAGCAACGGATGTTTAGAAAACGTTAGAAGTACACCTTTTAAAGTTCATGTTACTCATGTTACTCATGCAATACTGAATACTAACTATCATAATTCATGGACAAACGCATGATTTCTGAAGCGGTATCGCACTTTGTTTGACGCGTTTAAACTTGCTAAAACAGTTTTTTACATTTGTAAACTTATACTTATTCGTTTGTTTTACCTCAAAACAGATTTATATAAAATTTCTTTGTCATATCTTGTAACAGTTTTTTAAATAAAGGAAAACGGTAGACCTTACTAGGGATTCTGTACGCGTGAACATTTGTATAAGAGAAATAGGTGCATTCGCTTTAAGCAATTTAAATACATAATATCAGTCTTATTCCGATATCAGCTGGCACTCTAAATAAGTTTAAATAGCCCGTAGTTTAGATTTCATTTTATCCAATAAAGTTGCATCCGCTCTAGATTTATCTAGATATAGATGGGTATGTCTGATATTGTTTAGTTATTGATGTCATCCAGTCCGTGTCTACATGAGGTACTGGGTTAGAAGCGATTACAATATCCTATGTTCTTTAACTCAATATAACGCACTCAAAGAAATAGGCAAACAATAGAAGGTTTCCCGTTTATATAATTGCTGCCTGTGTAGATATGTGCATATTGTTTATTTAATGAGAAAACCAGGTACTGTATCCCTGCATACCTGCAGAGGCATAAATTGCAATTACTTGCAATACAACCGTCTTGTAAAATACATAAGACTGCAGATTGATTTAACGGATACTGTTTGTCAATGTCAATAAAATGTTTTTGTAAATGTGTTTCATGAGAATGAGTATACAATTAAGCTAGTGAAAATGTTGTGTAGATTGACATGTGTTTTATACAGAATGGTGGGATTGCAAAATGTTGTGCATTGAACTACAGCATGAGTGGTCCCAGCTTTAGTCTAATCCTGTGTTAATGTTTAGTGCTGTATTTGTATTGTCTTGACCATTGGAACAACTGACCTTAAATAAAATACCTTATCTATTCCAGTACCAATACTATTCATGATGCCGAGATAAATTATCAGAAATAAACGAGTCGCAGATGGTTGTGTTAAACGTAAGTGGTACATTTCACCGTTTATTTACTTAAGGTGAAATCATTCCTGTGCGTTTGATACAAACTTTTACGAACATTTCCTTCTCCAGATTTCAACGCTTGACTGAACAATGCAATTATTATATTAACAATAATAAAGACGAAATGTCATGAGTATAATATCCAGTTGTAACTTCCATTTATGGAGAGGGCCCCAATAAGTTATTTCAACTTCCAGCCCAATCCATGCATTATCTTTGTGTGAGTATTTATACATGTACTGTATATCTCTCTTCATAATTATGTTTAAACCAAACCGTGCAAATTCCTCGGGCTACCTCCCCCCCCCCCTTCCCGAATATCTTTGCATTCACCTTTCCAATGCGGTAACTCCAGGTTTTATGTTACCGGTAAGTATTGTGCTAAATGTGTTGCTCTGAATTGTTATAGCGAATGGTAACAAGGATTTCTCTCATTAAAATGTTTATTAATCTTTATTATTTATGCCTTCAAAAAGATTCAATAAAGATCAATCGGGATTAAACAAAACAAAGGGCAAATCCATACAATTTAGAAAAGTATAACTTCCAGTTTTTAAAAGAACAGAAGGAACGTGATTTGTTTAAATTATGTGTTACCGCTCTTTTCAATGTCGGAAGGGATGTGTAAAAAGAGATTTGTCGGGAGAGATGTGTCGACAGAGATGAGTCGGTCGAAAAAGATGTGTCGGAAACTGTACAGGAGTAAGTTGTTAACACACAAACAGAATAAATATCCGATTGGACGCACATATAGTTAAGCAATTGCTTAAAGCCACACAATTTGTTTGGCATTTTAAATTTAAGTATAAATAAAAAACATATTTTATCTATGCCAATTAGAATATATCTGGTGGTTACAAGGTAGAAATCCGTCTTTTTTGCGCTTTAAAACTTTAAAATTATCGCGTTTGTCGAAATGGACGTATACGTATAGAAATCCTACTGTCGGTTTTAAAAGCGATACCGTTTGAAAAATAATAAATCTTGCTAACTAGGCTATAGATTTAATGACAATTTTGCACACTTTAAAATTGCATCTATATGTATTGATTAACATGCATTTCATTTCAAGGTCAGAGGCTTTAAGAAGCAAGAGACGAAATCTAAATAATTATAATCAATAGCTAGCGAATAAAGAGACGACATTTAAATATTTTTTATCGGCATAAGTTCATACAGTCTGTTTTATTCGAACTGTTATCAAATGTAATAATTGGTACAGAGCCGTAACGGTAAACAAATTCCAACCCGTAAAAGCAAAGTTAACTGAAATAGCCATGCAGTTGTTTTATTTTTGGCGTATATCCCGTATCCCCGTTTTTTAAATGTTTTCAGCGACAGTTGATTTGGATGCTATGGATGTTGAATAAACAATAAAAATGGTTGACATACACGTTACTTATTATAAAAACACATTCAAACGTTCATAGCGTAATTCATGATTTCAAAAACATTCTCTGTCCGCAACCTGCTGGCAAATAATGTTGAACAACGTACAGAATAACGTCAAGAGATAATTAAGTATATTACTGTACCATTATTTTGTGTACATGTATTGATTGTTTTAAATGAAAAGCTCGTTGTGCAACGAAAAGGAAGGTTGAACGTTTTGAGTTGTCAACCTATATCTAAACACTTAGTCCGACTATGGTTGACATGGGTGAAGAAAAACTCCATTTTCATTCTGGTGAGTGTTTTAATTGTTGACGTTGCGAATTTCGACGATGCCTATTTCAATATCCCCATCTTCCTGTTACTATTTGTTGAGATGGTACGCAAGACCATACCCATATATGAATAATTGTAATGCATATTGTTTCAAAGTATTATTGACGCGTAAAATACAAATATCTGCTGACGATTACGTCTTGGTAGATCGGTGATATTTATATAAGACATGCATAGCACTCCATCTATGTTTTTGAAATGTGTAGAATTGTATATTGTTTATTGTTATCGACTGTCAGTTTGTTTCATCATTCAATCTGTAAATGCTTGTACTAAAATACACGTGTGTTTAGTCTTCTTGAGCATGATCAACGAAATAACAAAAATTATATCCTACTTAATAACGTAAATATATTATTTGAATTAAATCTTTATTAGATACTTTAATGTTCAAGTGTATTTATTATAGCAAACAAAGAAACTCCAGAATAGTCTGTCAGACGAGAACTGCTTGTTCTTATCCGTTAATTTTATAATGGAACATCAATTATAAAAAATTCAATGATCAAAACTGGGATCACGTTCTTGGATCGGTCAATGCAACGCATCTGGGGTTCGCCAAATCTTACACTAACCCAAGAATTAATCACAAACCAAACGCGCGTTTAAAACGAGCTCAATCAGATGTGGCTATAAAGACAGAAAATTAAAACATGAATGCAAACAAAAAACGTGACGCGTGAATCGAATACTACACACATACTTTCAGTGCAAAACAAACAAGAGCACTGCTTATTATACAGAATCCTACACCCCTACCCCTATGATTTAATGTACTAAAGACGGATAAATAGTTGATAGGACGTACAATGATAAGAAAGATCTCAGGCAAACAGTAAATATACCCGCCAACATTTACACATACAGAATAATACAGCGGTATTTATTTATGTTACAAGCTACAAATACTAAGAACATAAGGATAACGAAACTCCAGAAACATCAAGAGGTAACTTCTTATTGACATCTCCTGGCTCTGTATAAAAAATACAAATGAACGCTAATTCCATACATATAAACTAAGTACGCCAACTCTGATTCAAACGCTATAGCCTCTGATAAAAGAAAAACCAACATTTAAGAATTTAGATTTAAAGGTTAGTTCACAATTATTTTTTCGCGCACAATGATTCTGTTATTCAGCAACGCTACTCGTCATGTTGTTGTAATAAACCGGATTGGATTACACTATTATATTTCAATCTCATTTGCTAATTTGAAAAGAAGGAAACCCATTATTATGCTCCCGGATTCTTTGACGTTCATAGACAGGTCTGTTATTGCTCCGACATAATATTTTGATAAAAAACATCAATTTCACATCCCGAGTCATAGACAACTGTCCTGGTTTGTTTATTTGGGAAAATACCATAATTTGAGTTTAAGTACACTTTAATCTCTCTGTAATAGTAAAATGTGTTTATGAATACAATTTCCCTTTTTTACAGTTTATAATTTCAAAACAATATAAAGCGATTCTGACATATCTTTCTATATACAATTGTAATCGACCAACTTATAGCGATAATGAATGTGTTGACATTTTTACATTTAATATCGTTTGCAAAAAAATACGATGAACGCGCTCAATATTTTCCGCTTTGATAAATCCCCAAAATTCGCAGTTATTGTTTAAAATGGATTATACATATGCGTCACATAAATTAAACATGATATTTACAGGTACGTTCATGTCTTTTGTTAGGGTGAACAAAGACTGCATTGCTTTTAATGCTTTGGCATAAAGTGTATTTGTTGCGGGTACAAATGATCCACCGCTTGACGGGTATAATTATATCTTTAAATTTATTTATTATAGCAAACATTGAAACTCCAGAAACTCTATAAGGAAAACAAAATTTGTTCTTATTCACTAATTTTATTACAGAACATCAACTAAAAAAATACAATGATTAAAACTGGTATCATCATCTTGGACCTGTTAATGCAAAGCTGTGGGGTTTTAAACCGATTTGATTTTTCGCTTAACCTCACGTTTAATGGATAAATGTATAATAGAACGCCCAAACTATGAAAACTATCAGAGGATAACGTAAATACACGACAATATGCACACAAATAGATAGGTTAAAACGGCGTTATGTATGTATGCAATACATATAATAATATCAAGAATATAAAGATAATTTCTTAATAATAACTCCAGAAACATCTTCCAGAGGTAAATCCTTATTAACATCCCCTGGCTCTTTATCAAGTATGATAATGAACGCTAAATCCATACACACACACACCAAGTAAGCCAACTCAGATTTAAACGCTGTAGACTCTGATACAAGAAAATCCAAAATTAACGAACTTAAATTAAAGGTCACTACACCATTAATTTTCCGCGCACTATGATTATGTTATACAGTAAACCCAACACGTCATGCTGTTGTAAATAAACCGGAAAGCATTACATTTAAATCTTTAAATCCCGTGTGTTAATGTGAAAAAAAGCAACTTGATTTATAACGAAAGATTGGAGCCAACGAGTACTTAGAAGATACGAACATAACAGACTCTTTACATTCATGTAATTCATGCAAGACAATTATCATGCTTCTACAGAGATCTTCGTCATTGATAGACATGTCTGTAATTGCTCCGAAAAAAATTAAAACAGCACGCATACGTTACGAATACAAACGCAAAGGAATGGCAATATATCGAACTGTTTTGATTCAAATCGTGACACTTTCGGGAAATATTAGGCAATGTTGGATAACATTCCGGACTATGCCCCAAAACGGCGTCGATGCAGTGATTTGTGTGCGAGTATGACGTTCATAGACATTCAGTCATGTCCCAACACTACACTTATCCAATTCACACTGTTCGAAAAAAAACTCGGCATGCTAATGTAACAAAGTTTATCATTGCTTCATGTATACCTATAGGATCTGACATGAGTTGTCATATCATACCATATTTTATTAAACGAGTTCAGGAATTGTGTAGGCAAGCGAGCCTTTGGCGAGCTTACTAACGAATTTCCTGGACGAGTTTAATAAAATATGGTATGATATGACAACGAGTGTCAGATCTTTTTTATCACATGCTTTTAAACTAAATAAAATACATCTTAATTGACCAAACAAATGCTGATAGATCTAAAAGTTGTTTACTATCGTGACGTCATGTCATGTTGACGACGTCATTTCACCAAAATATAGCCATGCGATTGGTAAGATATTGATTCTGTAGCAAATGAAAACGCTTAAAAATGTAGTATGACACATGTGTAATATAAAAAATACGTAATGTCTGTATTACATTGAAAACAAGGTATAGCATGTGATACATTTCACTTTCTCATTTTGTTTAAAAAAAGGCAAACGATAAGGACAGTTTCCATTCAGACCATTCAACTGTTTCGAGTTAACTGTTTTTTTTTTTATAATTGCTTCGATTGTTCAACCAGTCGGAATATCGCAATTGATATTGTTACATATTTCATACGTAAATGATTTAACCCGTCGCCTGTGCATACTTACAAATGTATCAACGGTAATAGAATATGTTTGTTTCAAATGATACCATATTATGAATATATTCTGTAAGACAAACTACACTCTGTATGTATACACATCTTTTCCTTTTCGGAGAAGGAGACATATTAACTATTCAAATATTCAAAGTGAAATTTCTTAAGGAAAAGACACATACTTGTATGTGATTTGTACAGAGTAGTTTATATGTGTATACTCAGAGGTTCATTAACTCGCGTCAAAGAACTTTTATCAGATCTCCGCAACAATAAACTAGTCAGATTTGGCATATAATCAATATTCTTTCATCTTTTATTGAATTGTCCAAGAATATATGCGGATGATGTTTAATAACGTATCCTGGAAGTAGAGAGCGGATGGAACAAATAGGTTTTATAATGATCAGTCGAATGTTGCCAAGAAAGTTCTCACAAACAAACGTGAATTCAATCTTTCAATTAACATGATTTAATCTTAACTGTGACGCCCATTCTCTCTCGGTTAAGAGATGTCTTATCCCCGTACATATCTTCAGCGTTGTCATATTTCAGTCTTCTGTGCTTGTAAGCAGAAGAGGTATTGTTTGTTATGTGGATAAGACATATTTACGATCTTTCTTATAACATGTTTGCTTGACATATTTTTGAAGATACATCGCTAACTTGATAGGTGAATATGTTTTTTATAGGCAAACCATATTTCGTTGTATACTTATAACTTTAAAATGTATCTCCTTATCGTTGTAATAGATTTCTGATACTTACGACACATGGCCACTAAAACATGCACCTCGCGCGTCTCGTTTTGGCATTTATGTTTTCATTTTCTGTCTGCATAGGCTAATTTTATTTTTGAATGAATCTGACGTAAGTGTGAAGTTCGGCTAGCCCTCAAACCGATATAACCCAAAAATGTTTTACATAGACCGTTGCAAGACGGCAATCCCAGTTTTAATCATGTTATGTTTATATTTTGTATTCTGTAATGAAAGTAGTGGATAAGAACAAGAATTTCTCTACTGAAATAGTTTCTGGAGTTTGATTGTTTGCTAAATTATAATTGGAAATTAGTATCATTGATGACATTACGAAGAACAGCTAAACAGATTAGTAAACATTATACATAACCGAACGTTCACGCCTTTTTAACTTTAATCTATAGTGTACTTCACTGCTTATTGTCAGCAGCTGATGATGTAAAATAGATGATAACCAACTGGCTATAAATAAAACAGTATTTATGTTATTTACATATATATATAAAAAGCAACGTCATTGGTTAAAACTTGATTGATGCAATATGTTCGAATTCAAACGGATGTTGAATAATTGATCAAAGAACACATTCAGATTTGACAGTAACTAGTGTCAAACCAAATATCATGATTCACAGATTAAAGCATGATGTATATAAGTAACTAGCTTGACGTTATTGAAAAAGGTGTGTTTCCATTCCTATCGGTTTTATGTGTCTTGAATAAACTGTTAACAGTGTCATGTTTATTATTAACTCCTTCGTGCAATCACGTCTACTTTTAAAGAAATGACAAATGTGAACAAGTTCTTGAGGGAAATTAACATTGAAATTATATACAGGCGATTAGTGTTAAACGGATAGCTCTTTGTCTCATTTCAACGTTTAAAACAAACATTCACCAGATTAACTATACTACCTCAAAAGACAAATGTCTTACCTATTTAACCATGTTAGCGGTTTTTAATTGCCACCAAATAATATTTGCTAACAGTGTGCGTTTCATTGTACATTGATTCAGCCATTTTCCGGATAACCTTCGTCTTTATATGACAACAATCAAGTATCAAATGCCAGGGGTTGACACGAGCACTTCTTCAAATAGGTCATAGCGCAGTAAATCTTACCCTGTGATAACATTTTGGTATACAAATATATTATATTGTTTCGCTATCAACGTTGTTCATATTAAAGGTACTTACAATTACTGGGAACTTTATACCTTTTCGTCATTTATATTTTTTTATCCTGAATGATTTGATGTACACAGAAATTCATATTATATGTATATTTGATAAATGAACACGATTTGTGAGATCATTGACATTATTTTTATATTTTTATTTTTTTGTTTTGTTATAACGAACAAGAACTTCTCTCATGATATAGAGTCTGGGGTCTCATTGTTTGCTATACTATATTTATAAAATAGAATCATTGATGACATTTCCCTTACGCAAAACAGCTAAACAGGTACTAAATAGTACACATACAGGAACGTTAATGCTTTATTAACGTTACTAAAAAGTGTACTTCGCTGTGTATTGTCAGCAGCCTATGATGTGCAAAACTAGATATAATGATTAACAGATTAACGTATGATTTCTATGGTATGCTTTGATACATTGGTGTGAGCGTGCTCGAAAATATTACATAAGAACCTCTTTTTACATCTTTGAAAGCTGTGTTTTTCACTTCCAATCGGTTTACGGTGTCATGTATTTAGTCTTAGGAGTGTCGTGTTTGTTATTAAATCCTAATCCTGTTTTATTTTTAATTATTGAAGAAAATCAGCATTGACCTTATGTACGTGTGAATATGTTCATAAAAGCAACAGGTTCATGCGTCTTGCACATTTCAAATACAGTATATATGTAAAATGTTCATAACCCAGATTCGGAATGTGTTAATTTGACAAGTATACGGTCAAAACGATAGCGATAAACGGATTTATAAAAAAATCAAATTTATGAAATTAACCACAATCATAGAATCCAAACCTAATTTGTCGCCCCATTGATATCCGTATTTATATTTATAATATGTGTATTAGGGTTGTGATGTTAGGTCGTGCGTTTTCCCACGAACACGCGAACCATAGATTTACGTACTTGAGCCAACTCTTTTAATGAGTTTTTCTCATGGCATACATGAGAAAAGTTGGTGTTCAGCGATCAAATTAATAATGCTGTGTTCATCTTAATGATAAAGTATAACATATTTTTGAACTTCTTACTTATCAGTTACTCACGGAACAATATACATGTAACAATCAATCGGATCGGTTTAATTGTTTAATTCTTTCAATAATAATACCCTTCGTATAAACATTATTTTGGCATTTAATAGTGTTAACATATTAAAGATATTGAACATAATTATGAAATGAGAAAACTAATTTCCGCACTTGTTCATCCTTTGAAAAGTTTAAACTATTATTCAATTCGTCTAAAAAAATATTACACTCTTGAACAGGCATATTGTCTAATACCGTATTAAGTTCATAACATTTATACAAATGAATGTGTTTTATAAAAAATTATGAAGCTAGTGAAAATGTCATATATAATGACTTGTGTGAGATGTAACATAATGATGTGCATTTTCTATAATACGATTGTATACCACCAGCTTTAATTAAGTTTTATCTTAGAAGTGTTGTTTTGTATTTATCAGTTTTTATTACATATGGAATCGGTCACTTGACACATGAACAATTAATGATTATCATGAGCATTTTACATTAGAACAGCCTTTTCTTCTCTCTTGTTGTTTATATCAAAAGAACAATAAGCGTCATATGTGAACGCGTGTAACAGTCTTAAATTGCTTAATTACCGATGTATCACCGCGTATCATGTAATCTGTGCCACTTTGTTTGAGATTTGCTTTTTAGGTCTCGCTATCGGCGATCATTTGTACTGCAACGAGTAAATCCCTGGTTCTCACCGCTTTTCTTATCCTAATTATCTGACTTGAGTGATTTAACACCACCCACGCAATACCCAATAGCTATCGCAAATAAATTGTACTGAAAACCAAAGAATGTCCCTAATTTTATTAAACATATATCCGCATGTTCAAATAAACCAAAGCTATCAACGTCATTACTTTGAACATGATTCGGATGTTGGATATGATTAAAGAGCGCGTAAACTATGAAAATAACTCCGCAGAAATTCCGTAATTTTCAGCGTAAAACATGACTCTTAAACATGTGTTTCGCTTTGATCACATTTCCGAACTTGCACTAAAATACTTCTAATTAATGTTTATGAAACCATGCTTTTTGTCTTTAGTTTTCGCTACACAGTAGGTTGTTTCAAATGTGTTAGTTCTTTCAAGATCTGTTGACCATAACTGCCTCGGCCGTTTATTTAACACGCTCTCATGGTCTCATACAGTAAATTGTTCAAAACAATATCACGTCATTGCACTTACATACACATAATTATTTTTATTTTAGAACGGCATTCCAGAATCATTACTGTTTGCTTGCTTTTTTCAAAAGCCAATTTATGAACCCTTGTAAATCACCGGGTATGTGTGTCTTATTCAAATACAAACAATTCTGAGGCTGGGTTTTGTTTATGTTATACGCCAGATGTATGGCAAGCAGCCAGTACTAAACGAGTACAGTTCACATACAGTTTATAAGTACAAGATACAATCAGCTTCCAAAATTAAGTGCATACAATTGATAAATTTATATTTATCCTGAATTCCAATTCTCGTTGTCTACATATGTGTATGGTTTCAATCTCGTTTATGTTAGTTTTGCATTTCAGCCAATCTTTTACAATACATGCCACATTTTTAAACAAGTATGACGTCATCATTGGGTTGAAAAAATTGCTTCTCAACTCCATTCAAGTACATTGAAATGTTTTGTTCTATATGCAAAAGAAGGAAAACGTCATATATAATGTGTGCGAAAAATTGCGTATGCTAAGAAGACCCTTATTTTAAACATGTGTGCAGATTTGGTCGAGATTTCTTGCGGAAACACTGACTGCCAATATAATAGCGCATATTTACTAAACGCAGCGGAAAATTACTGACTGCCAGTTTCATGTTTTAGGGAATGCAAAATTACTAGAACGGATTAGTGTATTAAGAACACAATTTAATGATGTATTTTGTGTTTAAAATGATATATTAATTCACAGACACTAACCTATCCTATTTAGCCTACACAAACGACAGTTTCAAAAGAATTTGAATGGTACATTTCACGGGTTGGGAAGTAATAAGTAAGAAGTAGTAAGAGCCTAGTAATTTATTAGAGTCGCGCTCCGCGAAAACCGGGCTTAATGCATGAGAGATTGGCCTGTGCAGTCCGCAGTTGTTGACAGAAGTTTGTTCATGAGTAAATGCATGTTATATCTCGCGTTTTTTTTTGCTGTGTGACCATTGGGCGCTTGTCATATGTAACGGATCACGTGTTTCAATAGGGTTTCTCTCCTGCTGGTGCATCTAAGGTTTCACTGTGTTTATATTTCTAATTCGTCGAACTGCAGATCTATTAATGTAGTTTAATGTATCTATTATGAATACACACTTATTAATACAGATTATGCGTATACTATATTGTTGAACTTAACTAGATCTCATATTGTGCGAACTAATGTTCATTTACTCTTCCAGTATTGTCTGACAACGTTAATTAAAATTTAAGTTGAATTCGTTTGACAATTCTTTAATATATTTACCGTACAGTATTTTCCGTGACGAAAATACGGGATGGGATATGATCGCATTATTGACAGTATTGGTATTAATTATAATGGACTAAACCTCAAACAAATACATGGACATGGCATATACAGCGGTATTTATTTATACAACATGTATAAGAATACTAAGTTTATAAGGGCAATGCCATCCCAGAAACATCTTCAAGAGGTAAATCCTTATTGGCATCCCTTGGCTCTTTATCAAATATGATAATGAACGCTAATGCCAATCACACATACTTAGTAAGCCAACTCAGATTTAAACGCTGTAGAATCTGATACAAAGACATCCCACATTAACGAACTGTTATAAAAAGGTTATTTCACTATTCATTTTGCGCTCACACTGCATATGTTATAAAGCAACCCAACCCGTCATGCTGTTGTAAATAAAGCGGAATGCATTACATTCACATATTTCAATATCGTTTGTTAATTTGAAAAAAAGGATACTTTATTAATGAAAAACGTCTCGACCGAATAAGTACTTTACAGCTTATGAAGTTCATGAAATTCCTGCAAGTCCATTTTCATGCTTCTGCAGGGCTCTTTGACAGTGATAGATATGCATGTTTTTGCTTCGAATTAAATTAAGACAACTAGTATACGTTAAGATACATACGTAAAGAAATGACACTACATGGAACTGTTTTGATACTAATTGGGACACTTTCAGGAATTATGTTATATAAAATCCGGGACAATGCCCAAACGTCGTCGAGGCATTGAATTTTGTGCGGCTATGACGTTTATAGACATTCAATGGCAAAGCTCGGGACAATGCTGTGGCGTCGTCGGAAAACAACCGGTCGATTTTCAATATTTTCATCAAAAACACTAATTTCACATCCCGAATCCTAGATAAATGTCTGTTAAATACAAGAACAGTAGCATAAGTACACTATAATAGGTTTAACATATCAATATTTCATAATTGTAACAATTCAACTATAAAATGTGTGTGACAAATCTTTATATAAGTTTGGACTCCGAGGGTTTAATTGACAATTATAACATAATTATGGTTACGCATTACCGTTGATCGAGTACAGTTTATATGATAAATTAATAAATATTTCGTAAAAAAAGTTTCTGATTTGAAAAGTTGTATTGTGTTTTGGTATTCGGATTCCTATCCTTCTATAAGTCATCGTATTTGGTTATGGTCTATCTCCTATGCGTAAATCATGCTTTTACAAGATGGAACCTTTGAACAAACACTGTTGCACTGTATTAAAGTGTTTTGTAAGTCGGTCAAAATATATGATCAAAATGTATGGGTTACGACGATGTACTCTGTACCAGTCTTGAATTAATTGTAGGTTTGTCTTTCTAGTTTTACAGGAAAAGGACAATCATGGAATGTTTTCTTACTTTTAGCTTCAACACCATAGAACAATTTACATATGTTAACAAATGTAAGGTTTATTGCCCAATGCTGGAGATTATTAATCATGCATTTGCATAAATGATGAATAACCAGTTTTGTTATATTATCCGATGGACTGAGCATATTTGTAATTAATGTAAAACCGTACTCGATATGGTCTCTATATAATGCATATAAAGATATTTTGAAATCTCCTAAATAAAAAGTATTTATATAAATCATTTGTACAATATGCGCAATTTGTTATCAATTCGAATCACACCTTTGTGGCCCGAGATCGAAATGTATGCGATCAAAACTTAACTCCGAAATTTCGCAACAGCCAAATGAACAATTTGAAATTGCACAGTATTTGCAGAACATCAAAACAGCAAGAAAGAGCTCGTGTCCACTCTGGTTTCCAAACAAGTTAACTCACGTGAAACACTTTGTTTAGGGCAGTTTATATTCCTGTTTTTGATTGTTTGAATTTGTTCGAGGGTGTGTGCGCGGTAACTGAGAGAATGTAGGGAATGGATGGACGAAACAAAAGCAGTATGATAAGAAGCATCCTGCTACGAAAATTCTCCGAAAGTAAAGTAAATATACTTTGTCAATTTATATGACTTAAAAACTCATTTATTATTTAAAAACAGTAAACACTTAAGTTTGTGCATCATTGGTGTGTTTGAAAATTATAATAATTTATAGAAGTTGTTTGTCGTAGGATTGCCAATCACTTTTTTATACGTGCTCCAAATAACAAGCACTAGTACGTGTTACAACTTGATTTGTTTGAAACCAACGGTAACCATAGGATGGTGAGAAGACTATCAAATTGTACATAGCTTTGTTAATTATTAATGCAATTCATGCGATTTATAATTGACAAAGTTACAAAGCCTGAGAAGGTTATTCATTATTTTGATAAATATTCCTGAACTGACTCCGAAATAAAGAAAGGTAACAAGAATTTCTCTACTGGATATGTTTTATTTCTCGTTGATTTGAATTTTTACTGCAATGTGTATGTTTCGCACTCATCATTTGTTGTTAAATGGAAAATGACGTCAATTCTTTAGCGTTCTAATTATTTCGGTAAACCAGATGTGTTATTGTGTGAGTGTGGACACGTTTATGAAGCTATCACGTTGAACTCTCTGAAATATTTCAAATTAGAAACCCAGTTCTTTGACATATTCAACTACAAAGTGTGACGCAGTGAGTGTTTTTGTCAAGCATGGCATATATAAACTAATAACCAATTACGAATTTGAATAAGAGAATACAGTTAACGTCTATTTTATCAAATTCGCAGGAAATGTATCTGATCCGAAACATTAGTATGCGCATTTTTTCCCCATTGTTTCATTCAGTCATGACCTATTACATCAATCCCAAATCCCATTGTTTAAAAAATCAGCAAGCTCATTTACAAATGTTACTTATTGTTTCATTTACTGTATTTCACTTTCTTGAATTAAGAGTAAAAAAGGCAAACGAAAAGGAGCGTTCATTCTATTAATTTTTGACCAAAGAAGCAGGAACAGTTATAACAAACTGGGTCGAGTTTACTGTTTCTTTTTATAATTGCTTTCATTGTTCAACGTATCGGACTGGTGCGAGTGATGGTGTTGCATTTTTTATACGTAAATAATTTAACTAGTCGCATGTGCATACCTACAAATGTAACAACGGTAATCTAATATTTTTGTATAAAATTAAACAAAATTTTATTTTCTGAGACTCACTTTACTGTTTGAGGAGAGAAGGCATATACACTTTTCAAACATTCTCATTCAAATTTCATAAGGAATTGACTCATACGTGTATGGAATTTGTACAGAGTATTTTATAAGTGCAGACTCAGAGGTTCATTCGCGTCTCACCTTGGTGACCAGTTAGGTTAATGTCTACAAGATAAGCTAGTGGATTTCCGCAAACATTATAATGCAGCACTAACCAAAAACGAAGAACTTGTATCAGATTTCCTTAAAAAATAAAGCAGTAAGATTTTGCATAGAATCAATTTTCCTTCGTCGTTTATTTTGTTGTCCACGAAAATATGCGATGTGGTAAAATAACATATAGCGGAGAAAGGCAGCGGATGGAACAAAGGTTTAATAATGATCAGACGAATGGAGCCAAGATAGTTCTCACACACTAACGTAAATCGAATCTTTCAATTAACATGATGTAATCTTAACTAAGACGCCCATTCTCTCTCGGTTAAGAGATGTCTTATCCCCTTGAATATCTTCAGCATTTGCATATATTAGATATATAGAATTATTGTGTGTTATGTGGATGAAACCTATTTTCGATCTTTCTTACAACTAGTGTGTTTGACCAGTTTCTTAAGATAAATACTCACTTGATAGGTGAATATATTTTATAGATGGACCATATTTCGTTGTGTCCTAATATCTTTAATGGTGTCTCCCCTTATCATTTTAATACATGTCCGATACGTACAAAACCTGGCCACTAAAACATGCGTCTCGCACGTCTCGTTTTGACATTTAGTGTTTTCATTTTGTGTCTGCAAAGGCTAATTAAAGTTGTGAATAACTCTGGGGTACGTGTTTAGTTTGGCTAGCCCTCACACCGATTTAAACACCCCGATGCTATGCATTGGTCGTTTAAAGGTGGTTATCCCAGTTTTAATCATTTTATGTTTATATTTTGTGTTCTGTAATAAAAGTGATTGATAAAAACAAGAATGTCTCTACTGATATAGTCTCTGGACTGCCATTGTTTGCTATATTATATGTGTAAAATAGTATCATTGATGACATTGGCCTAACAAAGAACAGCTTAAAAGATTAGAAAAAATACACAGGAACGTTCACGCCTTATTAACTTCAATATGTAGTGTAGTTCACTTCTTATTGTCAGCTTAGCCTATGATGTAAAAACAGATAATAACCAATTGGCTATAAATACAACAGTATACATGCAATTCAAATATATCTAGGGCGCAGCGTAATTTGTTCAAAACTTAATAAATGCAAGCTGTTCGTATCCAACGGTTGTTGAATAACTGATCAAATAATACCTTTTGATATGACAGTAACTCGTGAAAAAACTGTGCTCGAAAACAAATTAAGAAACTAACTTGACGTCATTGAAAAATGTGTGTGTTCCATTCCTATCTGTTCTATGTTTCTTGAATACATTTTTAACAAGGTCATGTTTATTATTAACGCCACCGTTAAATCATGTTTACTTTTAAAGAAATAAATAATGTGTTCAAATTCTTGAGGGAAATCAGTATTTAAATTATCAACAGTTGATTAGTGTTTAAAGGAAAGCTCTGTGTCTCATTTCAACGTTTAAAACGAACCTTCATCAGATTTACTTTGATAGCTCGAAAGACAACTCTCTCGCCTATCGAATCATGTTAGCGGATTTTAATTGCCACGAAATAATATTTGTTACAGTGTGAGTTTCACGTTACACTGATTAAGCCATTACCGGCTAACCTTGGTTTTTATAAGACAACCGGTATCAAGTGTCAGGGGTTGTCTCAAGCAATCTCCAAATAGGTCATAGCGCAGTTAATCTTACCCTGTGATAACATTTTGGTATTCAAATATATTACATCTTATCGGCAGCAACGTTTTCCACAATATATTTACTTAAATCTACTGGGAAATGTATACCTCATCGTCATCAATATTTTTTATCCTGAAGTGATTTAGATGTACAAGTTAATTTATATAATAAATACATTTGATGAATGAACACGATTTGTGAGATCATTGACATTATGTTTATATTTAGTTTTCTTTTATAAAAGTAGATGATAAGAACAGGAATTTCTCGCCTGATATAGATTCTGGAGTTTTATTGTTTGCTTTGTTATATGTATAAAATATTATCATTGATGGTATTGACTTTACGCAACACAGCTAAACAGTTTAAAAAAACACATACAGGAACGCTTATGAGTTCTTAACATTACTCAGTAGTGTACTTCGCTGTTTATTGTCAGCAGCCTATGATGTAAAAGCATAAAATAACCACGTGCATATAAATTAAACAGTATGCATTTACTTCAAATATATCAAACAAAGCAGCGTTATTAGTTTAAACTTGATTGATGCAAGCTGTTCGAAACCAACGGATGTTTAATGACTGATCAAAGAACACATTTTGATGTTACAGTTACTCGTGCAAAACTAGATATTGTGATTAACATATTAACGCGTGATTTCTACGGTAGTCTTTGATACATCGATTTTAACGTGCTCGAAAATAATTTAAGAACATATTTTTACGTCTTTGAAAACTGTGTTTTTCCAATTCTATCGGTTTTAGGTGTCTTGTATCTAAACAGTGTTATGTGTTTTGTTAACCCCTAAACCTGTTTTATTCTAAAGACATTGATACTTTTTTTTAATTATAGAGGACAATCAGCATTGAAATTCTGTACGAGTGAATATGTTCATAAAAGCAACAAGTGTCTTGCACATTTTATATACAGTGACATAAGCCAGATTTAGAATGTGTTTATTTGACAACTCAAAACGATAAACGAGTTAATAATAAATTTCAATTTATCAAATTAACCAGAATTATAGAATCTGCTCCAAAACTGATGTGCCCCAATGCTATCCAATAATGTGTTAGCCCCAATGCTATCCGTATTCCTCTCCAAAACTAATGTGTTTGCCCCAATGCTATCCGTATTCCTCTCCAAAACTAATGTGGTAGCCCCAATGCTATCCGTATTCCTCTCCAAAACTAATGTGGTTGCCCCAATGCTATCCGTATCCCTATAAATTTTATCATTTTAGAGGAGATTCGCAAAACAATTTGTACCAAAGTACTATTACCAACGCCCATCAATGTTTAATTTTTTGGAAATGTCGGTCATTGATAACAAGACCAAATTAATTAAAATTTCCCTTTTTTGTTAAATACAGGCATTAAATAAAAGAAACACACTGTTAAATGCTTGTCCATCCTCTTAAATAAATACAAATACTAAAAAATTCTGAACTAACACAATATATATGCATACAATAATCAAATGTTATATGTTTTATATATTGTATATATTGTATATGAAAGATCAGGTATACCGTATGTACTTTATTTTATACCGTTTGTACTGAAATTATACATTATATGACTTAATGTACTTTATTATATACCGTACATACCGTCAAGCGGATGCTGTGTTTAGGGAAGTAAAAACATCCCTGGTTCGCATTGCTTTTCTAATCGTGCTTATCTGACTTGTGTGTTTAAACACCACCAACGCAATACCCAATTACTATCGCAAAATAAATATACAAAAAACCGCCATGTCTCAATAGCAAATGTTGAACCTTTATACAAAACATATGTATCCAGCAGCCATACAGACAATATACAAACGATTTGAACGTCAAGCGGATGCTGTGTTTAGGAAAGTAAATAAACATATAACCACATGCTAACTTCAAGCAGTCCATCGATTTAACGATACCACATGAAGGTTGAATATTGAAAATTGTTATAGTATTGAAGTAATTGTCGTTTTTAGCGACACTTTTTAAGCAAGGAAGTCATATACTCAGCTGTCATTTACTAAACATTGATCCGGTTTGCTTATAAAACATTGTTTGTGTTTTATTTACGCATATCTTTTATACAGACAACAATTTTGAATCTATGATACTCCGTATTGTCTCATTTTCCACTAATGCTGATGCTACGTGCCTACGCCAACTTTTATAATGATTTGTTTTATTAATAGAGAACATGCTTATACGCACATGTTTCAATGGGGAACTCGTTTGGCAAGAGGTGGGATGTGAACGCAAATGATGAACGGGTAAATTTAAAGCGAGAGCCGGCATTTATTGAATTTATCCAACACGTATTAAATTTGCATCCAGATGTGTGGTAAATTGTAAAATATATTTATTTCGATTTTGACTTGCTTGTATTACACTTGTGAACAATGTTTGTTGATGGATCTCATTTCGGTAAAACATATCCTTGACTTTTATAAACAATTACAATGTGTTTTCTTGGCAAGTCGAACACATGTAAGCTCATTGCGTTTCAACAGACAAAAAACGCATTTAATCAAATTTTAACAATAATACACAAACCCCAGTGTCATTTGACCTACATCTCGATCTTCATTTTTGTGATTTCAATGACGTTTATTTTAGCATTGACGTTTTTACTCACAACATCCAAAGAACACAATAGCCCTAATATTAAAGATGTATCCGCATGTTTTTAATTCCAATATATCAAGATATCAACGTCGTTCCTTTAACATGATTCGGATGTTGGGTATGATTAAAGAGCACGTAAACTTTGAAAATACCTGCAACGCATGCGCGAAGAAAAGTCCTCATGTTCAGTGTAAAACTCATAAACATGTCTTACGCTTTTATCGCATTTTCAAGCTTGCTCTGAAATAATACAAATTAACGTTGATGAAATTTTATTGTTTGTATTTGTTTCGCTATATATTGGGTTGCGTCAGATCTGTTGACGACAAATTACTTGGTCGTTTATTTTACACGCACGCATAAGGTAAATTGTTTACATCAATATGACGTCAGTGTACTTAGATTCGTAATTGTGTACGTGTTGTTTGAAAAGCCAATTTATTAACCACTTCAAATAACGAACTTTGTGTGAATTATTCAAGTAGGCTGATTTGTTTTTATTATACATGCTATATTTTTGGCATTCAGCCAGCTATACACGAGTACAGTTCGCGCACAATTTCAAAGTACACAATAGAATCAGCTTCCAAAACTAAGTGCATACTAATGATGTATATTTTATCCAGATTCCAAATTTATTTGTCTACATATATTGTATAGTTTCAATGTCGTACGGGTAAGGCTTGCAATTCAGCAATTCTGTCACAATACCCACATGCAACATATCTTTTACACACAGGATACGTCATCATTGGGTTATTAAAATTGCTTCTTTACTCCATTAAACAATATTTTACTGTTTTTCTCTTCATGCAACTGAAGGTAAACATCATACATTATGTATGTGAAACATTGCGAATGATAAGAAGACCCTAATAAATGCCAATATAATTATATGTTATATACAGAATGATATATTCATTTACACTAACCCTTTTTTATTAAGCCTCCTAGCCATATGTTAAGACTCACGTGTTACAATACGGTTTCTCTCCTGAGTGTGCAGCTTATGTTTCACTTTGTTTAGCCAGATAGAATCGGCGTAGCGATCATTGTCCTGTAGTTGTATATTAAGGACAAAAATAACATCCACGTAATTTTCAACGCTGGTACTCGTTTTTACAGACATTTCTTGTTTCTTATATTTTTCGCGTTGAGCGTTCGTTATGCCTCGTTCACTGCATTTTTTAAAAATATTTTTACAAACATGCATAACGCTTTACAGCATTCATTGTTGTTAATTACATTTAAAATCCATTCACTTATTTACAAATCCGTAGTTTGCGATACGTGAACAAACGTATGTAACGACACATTCTAATTGAAACATAACTATAAATCACATTCAGTCATTAAAACAAATTGGTATAATTCAAACGCGTTTGCAGTATTATTATATTTTTTTTTTGCATATTATTCAAAAAAGCAATTGTATGACTCACCATGCATTTTAAAACTTCTTGATAGCCTGTTTCGTTCGTTAGCGATTGATGTTTTAATCTCGAAGTTGTAGATAAAAGTCTCGGTTGAGACGCCGTGTGTTTTTATTCCTTTTGTTTTCTTTACTCATGATTTTTGTTAATGTAACTTTCGATGTTCCGTTTGCTGTTCCAAATGCTTTATGTTTGCAACAAACATAATACATCCTACAAGTACTATAGTACTAGTATGTATAATTGTTTCAGCAAATGGAACAAATAGCGGAAAACATAATAATACTTGCCAGTAGGACATTCCTGGCAGAAAAGCAACATACAGTAAGAAATGTTTGTATGTGCATATGTCAATTTTGTATGCCAGGATTAATTAGGAGCAACATTATGATATGGACATTCGGAATACTATGCCGGATTAAATCAGAAACATATTGCGAGATTTTAATATATATTGTATTATTTTAGCACAAGTGTTAGATTTAAACATACGACTTATATTTCACGCACAAAAAGTCTTAGAGCAACACGGAATTGCCGTAGTTCACTCAAACCATTTCTGACTGGAGTATGTGTTTAACTTAATTTTAACAACACCGTTTCTTCCAATATCTTACTAAAAAAACGGCGTCGAAGGCATGCCGCTATGTAAGAATCCCTTCGGATACAGTATGATTCAACAGAAACCGCAGAGCCATTGTGCAACAGACAGGTAAACCAAGAGTTTATATATATTTCGATAAAGCTCGCAAAAGACTGCAGCGTACCGGTGGGCTTATAAATTCGACAGCTAATGAAAGCACGAGAGTCATGGGAACTTGATGGAGATGAGCTCAACTGAGAAGCACATATGTGAATTCCAGTGAATGGAATGGGTGCATGAATATAAAGGATTACAGAGAAAACATATTGTTTTTGTTTGAGTTTTTTTGTTTTGGAATTGAAACTTGATTATGTCACAGAAACGGTTCACTGGGGCCAGGATTGTACTTTTTGGGGCCGGCGGAGTCGGAAAGACAGGTATGTATATATGATAGTTTTGAACTTGTTGGTTTTGTTTGAACTGACGACTGTTTAATTATAATAAATACAATACAGCAAAATGAATTTAAATATGACATTTTCGACATTAAGTTTTGATTCAAACGAAATAAAAGTTTTCAATATACAAAAAGCTCCATTTAAGTTATGAAATAGTTCTCTTCTGTAAATACAGATTTTGAAATACGTATGTATTAATTAACATGACAGTGGGCCTACGTAACGATGTAAACATTCAATACTTCAAAGATATTTTTGATCTTTATGTGTGTTTTGTGCTGTCCGTCTTTTTTTACTTTTTTGAAAAATGTACATTTAAATATTGCGTTTGTAGAACATGCAGTTTAAATCCATACAAGAATGCAACAGTTTCTAGATAAACATCTAACATTTAGCAAACATTTCTTTTGAATTCCACTTTTTCATTAATTCAACTATTCATTAAATTATATTAATTATAGTGTGTTATTTCCCAAATGCTAGTTATTAATAATGTCCAATAATTGCAGTAAATATTCACGAAGCATCCAACATATCTTATCAAGACATTTAAAGTAATCAAATGGTTTTATTGGAAACCCGTTATGCATAAAATCCGAACGGTATATCAATGCAAATAATGTATCATAACAAATGTATATTGAATGTTTATACATACACAGAAATAGGGCATACTATTTTGCCATTGTATTTCGTTAATGAATTTAAAACACGTTTTCCTGTCAATAAGGAATAACTATATCACCTTAATTAAGATACAATGCTAATTACAGAAATTCATTTCATTAATTTGTAACATATGACACGCCCTTGATTTATTTCGTTTCTTAAAGCATTTATCGATGTTTATCTCTGTAATTTATTATTTCGACTGACAAATATTTTATCCTAACCGACCATAGGTTTCAGATGAACGCATTGGCATAGGCACATGTTCTTTGTAAAAGATCACGTCAACGTTTACCGTGCCAGCAATTCGATGAATAGCAAGAAAGATATTTCTGTACTTATGTTTTCAATTAATACAGTAGTGTTATGCATTCCATATAACCGTAGATAATTCAATATACTATGTTACTAGGAAAATATATTCTCTTCATATATACTTGTTTTTTTTTTGCAGCTTTCATGAAATGAACCGGATGTTAAGATATAAACGTTGTTGGTTTTATAACAAAATATGACATAATTGTGAGTGCATCTGGTAGAAATATTTTAGGACTAAGTTTTGTTTTCATTTTAGTATGTATCTTTAAAAACGAGGGCATAAATTAATTTGTACAAATTAACTTTTTTTCCCAAAATAAGTGAAATTGTCAAACGACTAAGTCTAAGCAAGCGTTTCTCTATTGACGCTTTGCCAATAATCACCATTTGAAGACAGCCTATTCATGTATCATGTTCTGTTAGTGAGAAGCGTATTAAAAGCTTTTTTTAAATTAAATTAGGAATATTGAATCAGACGTTCACTAGACATACAAACATGATAATTTGTTTAACGATCATTAAGGGATTTTGCTGTTGCAAAGCAAGTTAGTATCGTGTATGACGTGTTAATCACGATATTTTTAATAATCATCAATAAAATATTAACTTAAATCTTCAGCCCCATACGCGGGAGAGACAGTTGATTACAGCACGAAGTCCTTTATTTGTGGCAAGTAACCAATTGCAACACAATATGACACAGGTCCAAAGTACTAGAAAAACACATAAACATCCAAAACTAACTCAAATTTTAAAATGGGGTTATTGGTATGGAAATGTAATGATGGGGGTTCAAATCGGTTTAATGGAAATAAAAGCCTAATACTTGGCGCTGAGTTGAAACAAAAGAAAAAGGTTTAAATGGAACAACGCATGGCATCAAAATTAAATAAAATTGGAACAAACAAGAATACTTTAAACTAAAATAACCATATACTAATAACTTATAAATGGATTGATGCAAGCCGGTGAAATTGAACAGCAACTTTTGCAGACGCGATGAAATGAATCAGACAATTTAAACTGTCTTATATTATGCTTAATACGCACTAAACATTATCTGTTTTGTTTTTTAATTTCATTGCATGTATATTAACAGAAACAACACAAAGCAAAGCATCCAACACAAACACGACTTCGTTATGAGTAATTTGTGAACACAACCTGGATATGTCTATCACTCAGTGTTGTCATTAATTACACCCTACCACCCTACAGCATCGTGTGATGGAACGATAAGGAACGTTGAAAGACATCTCGACGTCGAATGCAATTAGCAAACTGAGGTGTTTTGCTAATTGAGTCATAAAATTGATTTACGATTTAAGTCACCTCATTTACAGATACTTATAATATGTTTTATTATTTTTCAGCTTTTGCAGTGCGTTACATCACGAAAAGATACATAGGTGATTATGATCGAGACAAAGGTACGAAGCAAACGCAATTATGTCTTAAATGAATAGTAAATATAGTTTGCTTTCAAAACCTGTGCTTATTTTATCCAGTTTGCTAGTTGCAAAATGTGTGTGCATGGTTTGAATTTGGACTTTTTTTCTGTAGTTTTAAATCAAATGTTTGGTCTGAACTGGTAGATGTTTGTTTTGAACACATACTATTGGCTGTTCTGAATATCAGCGAGCCCGAAATGAAACATCATTTCTTGTTTCTGCCATCATTGCAACATAATCTCAAATCCGTTAATAGTGTGTTTCGTGTTTTATTTTCAAAATAAACCATAAGTTAAAGCAGAGGTGAATTTAATCTTTCTTTAGCTGATACATTGCACTTTAAGTAGTGTATACGCATAGTTTTGCAATCACACTCTCTGCATGTTGAATGGGTCGGAGCAGACTTAAATTATTGGTAAAACATTAAATATGAAATTTACGGACACAACCGTGATCTTATATATGAGAAGGTCTAAAGAAATAA
Organism: Dreissena rostriformis; assembly: GCA_007657795.1. Classification (NCBI taxonomy): domain Eukaryota; kingdom Metazoa; phylum Mollusca; class Bivalvia; order Myida; family Dreissenidae; genus Dreissena; species Dreissena rostriformis. The sequence goes on along the minus strand of VMBQ01002891.1, from coordinate 89,275 downwards.
AAACCCATTTGTATGCACAAACATGGATTATATACTTCAAATGACCATACTTAAAGTAAGAATATAATAACATTTCACTGCGTCAATATATTTTAGGAAACAGCTATCTTATGTATTAACCTAAAAGTATTATCCCCATGATGGTTGCCGTAATGGTTCATTGTGTAAGTGTTGTCTTGGTGTTACAATTGTTAACCAGAGTTACGTGTATAATTTGCAAGGACGTTAATAATATAATTTCACCTTATTAAACGTACGAGTTCCTGTACTTCTTTTCCCTGTAATATCTCCAATCACTGTGAAAATATCAATTAGTTAGGCATGATGTCAATTTGTTCAGAGTTTACAACACGCAGATAAGCACATGTGCTTATCCCACTCATCCTGAGTACATAACCATTACTTTAATGATTCAATTCAATGCGGTGCAAGAGGCTATATAAATAATTGCATCGGTGGAATCAGTAAACATAAATAGCTGCTGATGCTAACTCACAAGCTGCTCCGGTTATTTGAAGTACAATATGCTCGAGCCATCATGGCTCTAAAGTATTTCATTTCGACCCCCGCGTATTGCAAATTTTCAAATGTATAATACCATTAAAAATGATAACGTTCGTGGTCCCACGTTATTTGTGTCATCGCTCGTATTAAAGTTTCGTTAAGCAGACTATAACAGTATATCATTATGTGCATCTTTTTACCACCTTGTTTTCAAAATATTTTTTTACCTCCATACACAGAGAGCATTTCAAAACCTATCACGGACTTTCAACATCTGACAAAAGAGGTGTTCAAACGATATTTCTTTTGAATGTATGTGAATAGTTTACAAGAATTACTAACGTTAGCAAACCATCGTCTGTTTAAATTTGATCATACCTTCTTACCTATGATAACACGGTATTAATTTCAAAACTCGTTTTAGTATGAAAATAGCACATTTTTAAGTTTTATACTCTTTTGTTTATATCCAGATTTGTTTTGTTTTATAATTTAAGACCTTCCATGTTCATCAAAATGACTAATTTAAATATAATTTACATTTTCACAAATACCAATCATATGAAAACAATATGCACTCGACGCGCATTGGTATTACGTGTCTGGTAACACTTGCAATTAAATCGTTCGTGGTTCTGTTGTATCTGTAATAATTTAGAAATTCGAAACCCATTCGCTAACTTGATGACAAACTAAAAAACGTCATTGTAATGTACAATGTCAATTCTTGTACTCGTGTTACCAGTCAATACCACAATTATATAACAGCTTAATTGCCAAACCTGTCGATCAACATAAATAAGATATGCCAAACTTTGCAACTACCTTCATCGTTTGTATTTATTGCCAGTTATATGGCTCAGCATGGCGACATGCTCCGCGCATTTGATTCTGGTTTATGAAGGATACAATTTTATATCTTTTCTATGGTGGGAAAAGATTGAATTATGTTTTTACGGTATAAAACATACGTTCTGATATATAACAGTTGTAATCATACAAATCTGCGTTTAACAAGAGTAAATGCATCGTTTCAAAATTCTGCGTTTAAAAAGAATCTGTATTATCCAGAGCCAAAATCCTTCTGGTTATGCAACACATCAGAAACGGGTCATTTAGTTGGATTTACTGCCTTCGTATATCACTTTTTGGGATAGTTGCTCACGATAACGTGGATTTATGTCTCTTTCTGTTTTTGTTGTTGCTATATTTACGAGACTGACACATGATAAGAGTGTTATAGTATCGGTCAGTTATTGATTTATTGAATCTGTTTTGGCAAGTAACTTTACAACCAAATTTTCACTTTCCTGTGATCTTTTTTGCTTAATTACCTCTGCTGTTTTTATTATACCAAGGTGATGTTAATACGATATTTATATTAAAAAGAAGTTATTTCATTTGTTTATGTATTCTGTCAAAAACAATAATGCGCAGTAATTCATGTTCATTCTTAGAAAACCTTGATTGCCTCATCAACCTGTTGTACTTGTTTATCGTTTGTTAATCCCAAAACAGGAACTCCGCCCCACCGATAGACAATAATATCTTTCGCTTTTGCTTTGATGCTGCCTTATGTCGGTTATAGGATGTTTGTCTTAATCTTTAAATTGTTATATTGTATACATTGCAGTTCCCTATGATACCACAAAGGGCTTACGCAACGATATTATTGTTTGATGTAACTTGTCCCTTAACATTTTTACATATATCTTACTTCTATATGCATCATTATTGCTTTACCATATGGTTTCTTGTACTTTTTATATACTTTCTGTTGTGTTTTTTGTGTTGGACCTGTAAATAAACTCTGAAATACACACGTAAGTCTACTTCATGGTACACATATAAGACGAACTGTTACAAAAACTTATTTTATTTAAGAGATGATTTATACACGACGACTTCCGACCCCTCGGGACGAGATACTTCTGGAGATAATGGACACAGGAGCCAGTGTAAGTCCTAGGAACACTTAAAAGATTTTTCACATAACTGTTGATCTGTGCGAATTGTACAATAAAGATGCGTCATACCGTATATGTAAAAAATAAACATGAGTCTCGCTCTGTGAAAAGGGGTTTAACGCATGTGCGTAAAGTGTCGTCCCAGATTAGTCTGTGCTGTCCACACAGGCTAATCATGGACGAGACTTTCCGTCTTAACTAGGTTTTGATAAGAAGAGACTTTATTTCTAAAGATTGTATGGGATAAATAAGGAAATACCTTTTGTTTAACATGTTTTGTTTCTTTTTTTTTGGTCAACTGTCCAAATTAATAGTGAAATAATTAAATAAGTTGACCGAATACATCTGTTTTCGTTTAATGACGCGATGGCGCAATAATTCACTTTAAAATATCCTGTTAAAATGTGAACAAATGGTGAAAAGCATTATAATAATATAATAACTCGATCATCTACAAATATGTTTATAATAATTCATAACAAATACATTAAAACGTGCTCAATTTAATTTAATATTTAAATGTGTTTGCATAATATTGTGAACAATGCTCAATCAGACTGCATTTTATATTTCTGTTTGCACAGCTCAACTTTTTTGAACATCGCTTTATTAAAAAAAAACTATATTCTACAATTGCAATTGTAGTTTGTACTTATTTAATACACAGACATGCTCAAAACATGCGTCATGTGTGTATCTACTTTTACCCAAAAGATAAAACGCTTCAGTTGTATTAAAGAGAAAATACAAATGTTCATTGAATACCTGCGAATGCTAATTTCGGTTCAATAATACATGTATAAGCACCTTGATCCTGCTTTTACATCAAGTAAACTTCACAAACAGATGCTATATTTCTCATTATTGCTAAACAAAAATACTTTAGTTCATAATAAAAGTATGGAAAGGTAGTTAAAACATTATTTGAATACAGCAGCCAAACTTATCTTCCAATGCCAATTTTACTATACATTTAAAGTTTTAATATTTTATTTGTTATAATGGTCGACGGAATTTTTATGCTGAACAGTATATATGTACGAGCATAAGAATATCGCGATTGTCTGGAGTCAACAACTGTTCTAATAGCGCATTTACATGCGTCGATAATAATTAGGTATAGACATTTCTTTCACGGCAAATAACTAACTATTGAGCACTAAAATGTTGAAAATAACAAACTGCTTAGCACTTAGTGTTGGAAAATAAAAAACTGTTTAGCACTAAAGTGTTGGAAAATATTACTACACTATTAAGCACAAAGGTGTTTAAGAAGTTGACACGAATTTGTGTGAAGGATTGAGCCTCTAGAAGTGCATCTTGTTTATATATATCAAAGTCTCATAACCTTTATGTATACTTTTCTTTCGTTTTCAGCCTCCAATGGATGTCGTTGAAAAGCATGTGAAATGGGGTGACGGTTTCGTGTTAATGTTTTCACTGGCTGACAGAAGTACCCTGGCCTATTTGAACGAGGTCAAGGGTATTATCGACAAGGTTGAAGGACGCGACTGTCCCGTGACCTTGGTTGGCAACAAGAGTGACCTCATTTCCGCTCGGGAGATTGAAGAAGATGAGCTCGGACTAACAGCTCAAAAGTTTGACTGTCCGAAGTTTGAAATATCTGTGGCTGAAGGTAGTCAAGGCGTTCTTGAAGTCATGGACGAGATAATATGTCAGATAAAACGAGACTTTGTGAAGAATCTCAGCTCGAATAATCAGAATCAGGTGACAGACAACAAGCCGCGCTCAAAACTCTATAGCATGAAAAAGGCGCTCAAAAAGCGAATCAATAAGAGTCACAGTGATACGTTTTGAAAGTTAATTCCACGGGAACTACTTTTATATGTTCAAGTGTTCCAATAAAATAGTGATAATATGCTTATTATTATCTCAGTATTGCTATGAGCAAATCTGTTTACGCTCTTTCTTATACAAAGTTTTTGTTTGACACATTTTGTAGATACATCGCTAACTTGAAAGGTGAATATCTTTAATAGATGGACCATATTTCTGTGTATACCGATAACTTTAAAACGTATCCCCTGTTCCTTTAAATAGATTTCCGATACTTATGACATGTATTTTTCGATTCGCACGTCTTGTTTTGGCATTCATGTGTTCAGTTTCTGTCTGCATAGGTAAATTTCATTTGTGAATAACTCTATGGTAAGTGAAGTGAAGTTCGGCTAGCCCTCAAACCGACTTAAACCTCCAATGATTAGCATAGACCGTTTCAATATAAAGAAGTGATACTCCAGAAGCTCCAACAGTATTGCATCTTTGTTATACACACCTTCGTGGTCCTTTATTTATGGCAAGTGACCAATTGCCAAAACAGTACTGTTCGGCACAAAACAAAACAACATACACACATAGTAGAATACAGCTGGGGTAACCGCCTTGGAACGGTCAATGCTAAGCACTGAGGGTTGAAACCGGTTATAGACGGCGGCAATTCCAGTTTTAATCATTTAAGTTTATAGGTTGTGTTTCGTTTTAAAAGTAGCTATTAAGGACAAGAATTACTCTCCTGATACAGTTTTTGAAGTTTCTGAAGTTTCTGGAGTCTCATTGTTTGCTTTCTTATATATTCAAATATTATCGTTGATGGCATTGACCGTACGCAAAACAACAAATCAGATTAGATACAATACACATACAGGAACGTTTATGCTAAATTAACTTTACTTATTAGTATACTTCACTGTTTTTTGTCAGCGCAGCCAATGATGTAAAAGCAGATAATAACTAAGTGGCGGTATATAAAACTGTATGCAATGTTTTCAAATGTATCAAGACAAGCAATGTCATTAGTAAAAACTTGATTGATGCGAGCTGTTCGAAACCAACGGATGTTGTATGACTGATCAAAGAACACATTTTGATGTTACAGTAACTCGTGCACAACTAAATATCATGATTCACAGATTAACACATGATTTATACTGTAGTCTTTGATAAATCGGTGTGAACAATCTCGGAAATAATTTCAGAAACTAATTTTACGTTATTCAAAAATGAGTGTTTCCATTCAGATCGGTTTAATATGTCCCTTAAACGCACACATATCCAATTATTTATTATCTTCAACATTTTACATAAATACATCCTTTAATGTACTTTTCTTCTCACCTGTTGGTTATATCAATGTCAAAAGAAAAAAAAGCGTCATATGTTTACGCGTGTAACAGCTGTAAAGTTGCTAATTACCGATGTATCACCGCGTATCATATAATCGGTTCCACTTTGTTTGGGTTTCTCTTGTTAGGGCTCGCTATCTGCAATTATATATATTGCAACGAGTAAATCCCTGGTTATAACCGCTTTTCTAATCGTACTACCTTACTTGAGTGATTTAACACCACACACGCAACATTCAATTACTCTTGCAAAATAAATTGTACTGAAAACCACTAGGTCTCAATTACAAATGTTAAAACGATATACAAAAATATTAATCCACCAACCATACTCACAATGTACAAACGATTTGAACGTCACGCGGATGTTTACGATTGTAAATATATATGTTAACACATGCTAAAGTCCAGCAGTCGCATGAGTAAACGATAAATGCTACACGAAGGTTCGTATATTTGAATACTTTTGAAGTTGTTGTCCTTTTAATCGACAGTTGATTTAGACAGAAAATTAGTTTATTTTTAAGCATTAAAGTGATATTATCAGCGGTCATATACTGAACATCAAGCCGGATTGCTTATACAATTCTTTTTTATGAACACATAGCTTTTATACAGTCAACATATTTAAATATATAATACTCCGTAATGTGTACCAACCCAGTGATGACGTTACGTGCGTACGCCAACTTTAATAATTAATTGTTTTATTCCATCTGAACATGCTAATACGCACAGGTTTGAATGGGGAACTCGTTTGGCAAGAGATTCGGGTAATTAACGTAAATGATGCACGGGTAAATTTAAAGCGAGAGCCGGCATTTATTAACGTTATCAAACACGTATTAAATTTTCTTTCAGATGTGTGTTTAACTGTAAAATAAATATTATTTAAAAATAAATTTATTTCGATTTTACTTTTTCTTATTTAACGCTTGTAAATGTAAAGAATGTTGTTTGTGATAAAAACATATTTCGAAAATAGGTTAAACATAAACGCGAAGTTTAGAAACAATAATAAATGAGATGTGTTTACTTTACAAGTCGAACCAGTGTGAGTTCATTGCTTTTTAACAGATATATATATATATATGCATTAAATCTAAATCTAATAATAATACATTTACTCCAGTGCCATTTGATCTACATCTCGTTCTTCTATTGTGTGCTTTCACTGACGTTAATTTCAGAATTGGGCATATTAACTTATTAAATCACAACAGCAAAATAATTATATAGTCCTTATATAAAACATGTATCCACATGTATTTAATTCAAATATACCAAAACTATCAATGTCATTACTTTGAACATGATTCGGATGTTGGATATGATTAAAGAGCACGTAAACTGTGAAAATAACTGCAACGCATGTGCGTACACATTTCGTAATTTTCTGCGTAAAACATGACTTTTAAACATGTCTTTCGCTTTGATCACATTTTGAACTTTCTCTGAAATAATACGAATTAACGTAAATGAAAGCATATTGTTTGTATTTGTTTCGCTATATTTTGGGTTGCGTCAGATCTGTTGACCACAAATTACTTGGTCGTTTATTTTACACGCTCTCATAAGGTAAATTGTTTAAATCAATATGACGTCATTGCACTTAGATTCGTAATTGTGTACGTGTTGTTTGAAAAGCCAATTTAATACCCCTTTCAAATAACGAACTGTGTGTGCATTATTCAAGTAGGCTGATTTGTTTTTATTATACACGCTATATTTGTGGCAATCAGCCAGCTATAAACGAGTACAGTTCACGCAAAAATTTTAAGTACACGATAGAATAAGCTTCCAAAACTAAGTGCATACCAATGATATATATTTTATCACGATTCCAATTTTATTTGTCTATATATATTGTATGGTTTCAATATCGCACAAGTTAGGTTTGCATTTCAGCAAGTCTGTCACACTACCCACATGCAACATTTCTTTTACACACAGGTTACGTCATCATTGGGTTATCAAAATTGCTTCTTTACTCCATTAAAAAATATTTAACAGTTTTTCTCTTCATGCAAATGAAGGAAAACATCACACATTCTGTGTGTGAAACATCGCGAATGATAAGAAGACCCTAATAAATGCCAATATAATTATATGTTATATACAGAATGATATATTCATTTACACTAACCCTTTTTTATTAAGCCTCCTAGCCATATGTACGACTCACGTGTTACAATACGGTTTCTCTCCTGATTGTGCAGCTTAAGTTTCACTTTGTTTAGCCAGATAGAATCGGCGTAGCGATCATTGTCCTGTAGTTGTACATTAAGGACAAAAATAACATCCACATTAGTTTCAACGCTGGATCTCTTTTTTGAAAGACAATTCTTGTTTCTTATATTATTCGCGTTGAGCGTTCGCTATGCCTCGTTCACTGCATTATATATATATATATATATAAACGTGCATAACGCTTTACAACATGCATTGTTATTAATTACATTTAAAACCAATTCACTTATTTACAAATCCGGTGTTTGCGATAAAATAATTTATTTGCATATTGTTAAAAAAGACAATTGTAAGACTCACAGTGCATTTAAAAACTTTTTGATAGCCTTTTTCGTTCGTTAGTGATTGACGTTTTAATCTCGAAGTTGTAGATAAAAGTCTCGGTTGAGACGCCGTGTGTTTTTATTCCTTTTGTTTTCTTTAATCACGATTTTTGTTTATAGAACTTTCGATGTTCCGTTATCTGTTCCAGATGCTTCATGATTTAGTACTATAGTACTAGTCTTTATTATTGTTTCAGCAAATGTTCCTAAAACTCCGGTCATCAACATCCACAACAATATGGAACAAATAGCGGTAAATATAATAAGAATTGTCAGTAGGACATTCCTGGCAGAAAGACAACATACAGTAAGAAATGTTTTTATTTACACATGTCAATATTGTCTGCCAGGATTCATTTATATTGTGTTATTTTAGCACAAATTCTAAATTTAAACTTAAGACTAGTATTACAAATGAAAATAGTTTTAGAGTCATACTGAATGGCCGTTTTTAATTCAAACCATTTTTGACTGTAGCATTTTCTAACGTATATCTACAATTTGCTAGACAATTCTTGGATATATTTACCTTACAGAATATTCACTTACGAAAATACGGGGTGTGATATGATAGAATTTTTTACGGTATTAATGATAGACTTCACATCAAACAAATAATGGGGCATGGTTTCCGAACAATCTGGAGTTCAAGAATTATCCTTTATAGCTAGACCGAATCGGGTTTCCGATCATTGTCCTGTAGATATATATTTAGGAACTATGTCCATCAGCATTACTTTAAACGCTAATTGTCTTTTTTAAAGACATTTCTTGTTTCATATATTAATCGCGTTCAGCCTTCAATATGCATCATTCACTGGACTCTGAAAATATGTGTACAAACATGCATAACGCTTTACATCAGTATTATTATTCATTTCTTTTTAAACAATAATTCATTGATTTACAAATCAGTAGTTTGCGATACATTAACACACGTATTTAACGACACATACCGATTGAAACATACATTTAAATCACATCCATTACGGATTGGTAAAGCGTTTGCAATATTGTTTATGCAAATAATTTAACAAAGCAAGTGTAAGACTCACAGTGTATTGACAAACTTCGTGATAGTCTTTTCCGTTCGTTAGCGATTTATGTTTTAATTCTAAAGTTGTAGATAAAAGTATCGGTTGAGACGCCGTGTGTTTTTATTCCTTTTGTCTTCTTTAATCACGATTTCTGTTTATAGAACTGTCGCTGTTCCGTTGGCTGTTCCACATGCTATATGATTGCAACTAACATAGTACATTCTACATGTAATATAGTACTAGTTTTAATCGTTGTTTCAGCAAATGTTCATAAAAGCCCGTGGCAGATATTTGCAACAATATGGACCACATTGCGGAAAACATAATAAGAATTGCCAGTAGGACATTCCTAAGGCAGAAAAATTATGATATGAGAATTTGGAATAATATGCTGAATTACAACATAAACATATTCTGAGATTTGCATTGATATTGTATCATTTTTGCACAAGTATTAGATTTAAAATATTCGACTTATATTTCACGCGGAAAAGTCTTAGCGCAAAAATGAACTGCCGTATTTCACTCAAACCATTTCTGACTATAGTATGTGTTTAACGTATATAAACAACACCGCTTCTTTCCAATATCTTACTAATAAAAACGGCGTCGAAGGCATGTCGATATGTAAAAATTCATTCGAATACATTATGATTCAACAAAATCCGCAGAGCCATTGTGCAACAGACAGGTACACCCAGAGTGTATATATATTTCGATAAAGATCGCATATATAAGACAGCAGCGTGCCGGTGGGCTTATAAATGATGTTATTTGACAGCGAAGGAAGCATGAGAGGCACGGGGATTTGATGGAGATGAGCTCAACTGAGAAGCACATATGTGAATTCCAATGAATGGAATTGGTGCATGAATATTTAGGATTACAGAGAAACATCTTGTTTTTGTTATAGTGTTTGCTTTGGAATTGAGACTTGAATATGTCACAGAAACGGTTCACTGGGGCCAGGATTGTACTTTTGGGGGCGGGCGGAGTCGGAAAGACTGGTATGTATATATGATATTTTTGCATATGCTTGTTGTGTTTGAGCTGACGACTGTTTAATAAGAATCAATACAATATACCGAAATAAACTTAATACATCATTTTCGACATTAAGTTTGTATTAAAACGAAATAATAGTTCCCAATATACACCAACCTCACTTTTAATTAGCTAATAGTTCGCATCGGTAAATATTGATTTTGAACTACGTGTGCATTCGTAAGTTTGCACTTGTTGTAGATTACGAGGTAACAATTAAATACAACACATGCATTTTTGTATTTTGTGTGTCTTTAATATTTTCCATCGTTTTTAACTCTTTTGTTTTAATCGTACATTTACATATTGCATTTTAAGAACATGCAGTTAAAGCCCAAAAATAAATGCAACAGTTTTCAGATAAACATCTAACGATTAGCAAAAACTTATATCGAATATCATTTTTTCGTTCATTCAACTATTCATTAAATGATATAAATGGGTAGTTGTTATAACAAGAATGTTATTAATGTCATAACTAATGCTTGTTTATTGCAGTAAATATTCACAAAACATCCAACATATGTTATAAATACATTTATAGTAATTGTTTTATTGGCAAATCGTTATGCATAAAATCCTAAGAGTATGTCGATGCAAATAACATATCATAACAAATGTATATTCAATGTTTATAAATACAAAGGAATAAAGCATACTATATTGTCATTTTATTGCCTTAATGAATTTAAAACACACGTTTCTGTCAATAAGGTATACATATCCCTTCAATTAATATATATTGCTAATCAAAGACGTTTATTTCATCAATTGATTATGTATAACCATTCTTTGATTTATTTCGTTCGTTTACGTATTAATCAATGTTATCTTTGTAAATATGTCAACGAATAAGCAATATGTTTCCTAGTCTATAATGGATTTCTGATGAACGCATTGGCAAAGGCACATGTACTGTGTTAAAGTTCACGTCATCGTTTACCGAGCCAGCAATTCGATGAATAACATAAAAGATAGTTGTGTACTTATTTTTTCAATTAATACAGTAGTGTTACGCATAACATATAACCGTAGATAATTCAATATAGTAGGTTACTAGGAAAGAAACATTCTCGTATTGTCTGATTTTCAGCGTTCATGAAATGAACCCTATGTTGTGGTTTAAAAGGTGTTAGTGTTATTAAATATATGTGATATTTTGAGTGCATTTGGTATAAATAGTTTAGGACTAAATATTTTGGTTTCATTTTGGTACCTATCATTAAACGAGGGCATGCTATGTTTTGTACACATTAATCTTTTTTCAAAATAAGTAAAACTGTCAAACGACTAAGTCTAAGCAAGAATTGCTCTATTGACGCTATGCCAATTACCCACGTTCGAAGACTCCCACTTCAAATATATATTTCTGTAAATGAGGAGCGAATCAAAAGCTCTTTTTAATTATGCATATTGAAACAGACGTGCAACAGACATATAGACAAAACAGTTTGTTCAAACAATGTTCGGGGATTTTAGCATGTCAAAGAAACGTAATATCGATTTTGCCGTGATAATTACGATATTTGTTTAATAAACCATCAATAAAACATAATAACTCAAACCTCCATAGTCGCGGGAGAAAGCTTGTTATAGCACGTAGTCCATTATTTGTGGCAAGTAACTAATGACAACACAATGTGACACAGCTCTATAGCACTAGACCCAGTCTATAAACACGCAACAATCACGCACATTTAAAAATGGGGTTATTGTAACGGTAAATGCCATGATGAAACCGGTTGTATGGTAATGCAAACCTCACACTTGGTTCTGAGTTATTTCGAAACAATAAAGTTAAAATAAAAACGAACCTCGGACATTACAATTCAACTCAATTGGAACAAAACAATAATATATTAAAACAAATTTAAAATTTACTAATAAATACAGAATGGTTTGATGCGAGCCGGTTAAACTGAAATGCAACTGGAGGCACGATGAAATGCTACAGACATTTTAAACTATGTTGTATGATGCTAAATACGCACTTAACAGTATCTGTTTGTTAATTCCATACCATGTATATTACATGTACCAGAAACAACACAAAGCAAAGCATCCAAAACATACACGGCTGAGTTCTGAATAATGTGTGCGCACAACCAGGAGATGTCTATCACTCAGAGTTGTCAGTAATAACACCCTACATCATCGTTTGATGGAATGGTAAGGAACGTTTGAAAACATCTCGACATGGACTGCCATTAGCAACCTGAGGTGTTTTTGCTAATTGAGTCATAATTTTGATGAATGATTTAAGTGACCTCATTAACCGATAATTATAATATGTTTTATTTTATTTCAGCTTTTGCAGTGCGTTACATCACGAAAAGATACATAGGTGATTATGATCGAGACAAAGGTAAGAAGCAAACTCAATTACGTCTTGAATGAATCATAAATATATTTTTGCCTAAAACCTGTTTATTTTATCTCGTTTGCTAGTTGTTAAATGTTTTTGCATGGTATGAATTTGGACCCTGTTTGTGTAGTATTAAATTAAATGTTTGGTTTTAAATGGTTAATGAATATCAGCGTGCCCACAAAGAAACATATATGTTCGTATTTGCCATCATTTTTACAGAATCTCAATTCCATAAATAACGTTTGCAATGATTTTCTTTTTCAAAATAAACCACAATGAAAGACATAGGTGAATTGTATCGTCTTTTTACTGACTTAACGTTCTCATGGCAATAAGACTCAATGTGAGTTGTATTTGGGTTTAGAGCGGAGTTAAATAATTGCTTAAACATTAAATCAAAAAACAAAAATACGGACACAACCGAGACTTTATATATAAGAAAGAAATAAAAAACATTTAAACAGTTTTATGACAAACATGAAATATACACTTCAAATGAACATGATTGAAGTATATAAAGAATTCAATGTCTCAATATATTTAAGGAAACGGCTATCGTATGTTTAAATGATTAACCAATCATCTTATTAACCTGAAAGTTTTCTCCCCGTGATGGTTGCTTTATTGTGTTAGAGTTGTCTTGGTGTTATAATGGTGAAAGTTTATAGTTTGCACACATGTTAATAATAAATTTTCACCTAATTAAACGTACGAGCTCCTGCACTTCTTTTCCCTATAATATTTAAACACGTACTAATGTGTTCAATTACTATTAAAAACAACAATTACTTATACATTATGTCAATTTGTTCGGAGTTTACAACACGCAGATAAGCACATGTGCTTATCCCACTCATCCTGGGTACATAATCATTAATTTTATGATTCAATTAAATACGATGGAAGAGACCATATAAATTATTGCATCAATGGCATCATGAATAGCTGCTGATGCTAACTCACAGGTTGCTCCGGTTATTTGAAGTACAATATAAGCGAGCCATCGTGGCTCTAAAGCATTTCGTTTCGACTCTCGCGTATTGCAAGTCTTGAAATGTATATACCACCAAACATAATAATCTTCGTAATCCCAAGTTAGTTGTGTCATCGTTCATATAAAACTTTCGTCAATCAGACGTTAATAGTTTATTATGTGCATTTATTAACACACTTATTTTAAAAATAATGTTTACCACCAAACACAGTTAGCATTTCCAAAGTAGCACAGACTTTTTACATCTGACAAAAGAGATTTTCTTACGATATTTCTTTTGAATGTATTTGGATAATTTACAAGTATTGCGTACGTTAGAAAAATACAGTCTGTTTAGGTTCGAGCATACTTACATAGCTGTGTTAACACGGTATCAATTGAAAAAAAGAACCGTTTTAGTATGAAATTACCGCATGTTTGAAGTTATAAACTCTTTTATTTATATCTATTTTTTTAACTTAAGACCTGCCATGTTTATTAAAATTTCTTATTAAAATATAATTTACATTTTTACAAATACCAATCATATTAAAATAATATGCACTCGACTCGAGTTGAAATTACGTGTCTGGTAACACGTGCAATTGAATCGTTCCTGGTTTTGTTGGATCTGTAATAATTAAAAAATTTGAAACCGATTCGCTTACTTGAGGTTAATCTAAAATACGTCATTGTTCTGTACACTGTCGATTATATTACTCGTCTTGGCTACCAATACCACATTTATATTAGGGATTCATTGCCAAACCTGTCCATGAAGATAAATAGGATATGCCATACTTTGCAATTATCTACACCATGTGTATATATTGCCAGTTATTTAGCTCAGCATGGCGACATGCTCCGCGCATTTGCTTCTGGTTTATAAACGATGCCACTTTATATCTTCGTTATGGTGGGAAAATATTTAATTATGTTTATACGGTATAAAACATACGTTCTGATTGTTAACAGATAGTGTAATCATGCATATCTGCGTTTTACAAGAGTGAATGTATCGTTTCAAAATTCTGCGTTTAAACAGACTTGCATTACAGTACTCTTTATTCTCCAGAGCCCAAAACCATCTGGTTATGCAACCCATCAGAAACGGGTCATTTACTTGGATTTACTGGCTTCATATATCACGTTGTTGGTTAGTTGCTCATGATAACGTGAATTTATGTCTCTTTCTCTTTCGTTGTTTCTATATTTACGAGACTGACACATGGTAAGGGTGTTATAGTTTCGGTCAGTTATTGATTTATTGAATCTGTTTTGGCAAGTAACTTTACAACCAAATTTTCACTTCCCAGTAAACTTTTTGCTTAGTTACCTCTGCTGTGTTTATTATACCACGGTGATGTTAATATGATATTTATATTGAACAGAAGTTATTTCATTAGTTTATGTATTCTTTAAAAAGCAATCATGCGCAGTAATTCATGTTCATGCTCAGAAAACCTTGATTAGAATATATGAGCAATGACACTCTTAAACCATTATCAGGGCAGATATTGCGTTTCTATCCGCTAGTACGCTATTTAAATTAAGTGACCTTTATTTAAAGTAACTAATCTAATCTAAATCGTTGCCATTTTGTTTTTGTTTAAATAACGAAATATAGAATGAAAAATTGCCGCAGACAATTTCGTGTTTAAGTAAAACAAATAATCTTTTTTTTAATAAGCATTATAGCGAGTACAGCTTCAATAATCATTTTCCGAACATTCCGTTGTATGGGAAAATGCTGCTGAACTAACAATATCTCGAACATCATATATATGAGACGCGCTCTAAAAAAAGGGGGTTTACTGCATCTACGTTAAATGTCGAACCAGACTAGCCTGTGTAGTGAGCACAGGCTTATCAGAGACGACACTTTCCGCCTAAACTGCAATTTTGCTAAAAAGAAAACTTTATTTAAACGAAAAATATCATAAAGGCGGAATGTGTCGTCGATCATTATGTTGTCTAATGCTTTGCATGTCGTTCTGTGTTGTTGTTTTTTTTGCTTTTAACAACATACTTATATATAACGACTGCACATGAATGTCATTTAAAGGTATTATTCGAATTGCGATTGTATACTTAAACATAATATGTTTGTTTTAAGTTAAGATTCTAACGTCCGCAAATTGAATCATAACTGTTTATACATTATTCATGTTTTGTTCATGAAATATTCATATCTACAATTCATAGAATGGATACAAATCAGCAACAGAGTGCTTAAACACTGCATGTTAACACCTTCCCGAGAAGATACATAAGCATGAATGCGATTTTGATTTTTTTTTATATAAATCAAAGAAAGCTGTTATATATAGGACAATTTTTAATAATATCCTGTTATAAATGAGCCCCGCTCTGTCAAAAAATGGGTGTAATCCATGTTCGTAATGTGTCGTCCCAGTTAAGCCTGTGCAGTCCGCACAGGCTTATCAGGGACGAGACTTTCGCCTATAATGGATTTTTCCTAAGAAGAGACTTTTTGTAAACGAAACATATCATAAAAGACTACACAGGCTAATCTGGGACGACACTTAAGCCACAAACATTAAACCCCGTTTTCACAGAGCGAGGCTCAAATAAGTGTAAAGGAATTTAAAGTCGAATCGGCAGGTCAGCCCATCGATGAAGTCGTGAAGACGAAGCTGGGTCTGTAAATACACTCTGAAATACACACGTAAGTCTACTTCATGATACACAAATAAGACGAACTGTTACGGCAACTTACTTTATTTCAGAGATGATTTATACACGACGACTTCCAACCCCTAGGGACGAGATACTTCTGGAGATATCGGACACAGGCGCCAGTGTAGGTTGTAAGACACTTTAAAGATTCTTCACAGAACTGTTGATCTGTGCGAATTGTACAATAGTGATGCGTCGTACCGTGTGTGTAAAAATAAACATAAGCCTCGCTTTTTGAACAGGGGGTTTAACGCATGTGCGTAAAGTGTCGTCCCAGATTAGCCTGTGTAGTCCGCTAAGAAGAGACTTTCTTCAAATCAAAAAAATACAATAAAAGCGGAAAGTGTCGTCTCTAATTAGCTTGAACGGGACTTAACACATATGCATAAAACCTTCTTTTCACAGAGGGAGTTTTTTGAGTGTACAATTGTTGTAATAGCGCATTTACATGCGTTGAGAATTATAAAGTACAGGTATTTTTTTCGCGGAAAATTACAAACTGTTTCGCAACAACAACAACAACACCATTTATTTCAGCAATAACGCTAACAATAGTGAATACATGAATACTTCTGGTGAGCACTAAAGTCTTTCAGAAGTTGACAGGAATATGTGTGAAGGGTTAAGCCTATTGAAAGGCATGTTGAATATATATTAAAGTAGTATAACCTTAATGTAGACGTTGCTTTCGTTTTCAGCCTCCAATCGATGTCGTTGAAAAGCATGTCAAATGGGGTGAAGGTTTCGTGTTAATGTTTTCATTGGCTGACAGAAATACACTGGCCTGTTTGAACGAGGTCAAGGGTATTATCGAGAAGGTTAAAGGTCGCGACTGTCCCGTGACCTTGGTTGGCAACAAGAGTGACCTCATTTCCGCTCGGGAGATCGAAGAAGATGAACTCGGACTAACAGCTCAAAAGTTTGACTGTCCGATGTTTGAAATTTCTGTTGCTGAAGGTAGTCAGGGTGTTCTAGAAGTTATGGACGAGATTATCTGTCAGATTAAACGAGACTTTGTAAAGAATCTCAGCTCGAATAATCAGAATCAGGTGACAGACCACAAGCCGCGCTCAAAACTCTACAGCATGAAAAAGGCGCTCAAAAAGCGCATCAATAAGAGTCACAGTGATACGTTTTGAAAGTTAATCGGAAATACTATTATCTGTGCCAGTGTCCCAATAAAATAGTGTTGAGTCAATATGCTTATTATAATCTATATATAACCGTGAGCAAATCTCAGTCATATCATTAAAATGAGCCTCGCTCTGTGAAAAGGAGGTTCAATGCATGCGCGTAAAGTGTCGTCACAGATTAGCCTGTGCAAGCCGCACATGCTTATCAGAAAAGACACTTTCCGCCTAAACCGGATTTGTGCTAAGAAAAGACTTTCTTTCAACGAATAATATCATAAAAGTGGAAGGTGTCGTCCCTGATTAGTAAAGGTCCATTGCAACTTATTCGAATACACCGCACCTCTTTTGTATTTACATATAACGTGTTCCCAAATCATGAATGTATAACCGCATTACCATAACAAATATTTATTTTCGTTGTTTTATATATCATATATGTATATTTTATTTTGTATAAATCATTAAAAAAAACATGGCTTTGAAATAAAAGTTCAATATTCTTTGATTATTTTCATTATTTGACACCAGACCAGTATGTTTCCTACTTATATTAGCATACATCGGTCATACGGATACTATTTTTATGAAAATCGAATACTAGATACTTTAATATATTGCATGAGTGTTTAATCTGTAATGTAGTGTATGGCTAAATCTACATCGGGTAGTCACTCTAACTACAAGAATAATTATTATCCACGAAATCAATAGAATTAATTTTCCTTCATCGTTTATTTTATTGTCCGAGAATATATGCGGGTGAGGTTTATTAACGTATTCTGGTAGAAGGGAGCGGTTGGAACACGTAGGTTTCATTATGATCAGACGAATGCTGCCAAGAAAGTTCTCACAAACTGACGTGAATTCAATCTTTCAATTAACATGATTTAATCTTAACTGTGACGCCCATTATTTCTCGGTTGAGAGATGTCTCATCCCCGTACATATCTTCAGCGTTGTCATATCTCAGTCTTCAGAGGTTGTTAGCAGAAGAGTTATTTTGTGTTATGTGGATGAGACATGTTTACGATCATTCTTACAACTAGTTTATTTGACACATTTGTGTTGATACATCGCTAGCTTGATAGATGACAATCTTTTATAGACGGACCATATTTCGTTGTTAACTAATAATTTTAAAACGTATACCCTATTCGTGTTAATAGCTTTCCGATACTTACTACGTGTAATTTTCGATTCAAACGTCTCGTTTAAGCATTCATGTTTTTATTTACTGTCTGCATAGGTACATTTCATGTTTGAATAACTCTGGGGTAAGTGTGAAGTTCGGCTATCCCTCAAACAGACTTAAACCCCCAATTATTAGCAAAGACCGTTTCAAGGCGGTAATCCCAGTTTTAATCATTTTATGTTCATAGTTTGTGTTTTGTTATAAACGTATTTGATAAGCACAAGAATTTCTCTCTTGATATAGTTTCTGGAGTTTATGGAATTTAATTGTTTGCTTTCTTATATGTATACATTTTATCATTGATGGCATTGACCTGACGCAAAACAGCTACACAGAATATATTAAAATACACACATACAGGTATGTTTATGCTAAATTAACTTTACTCAATAGTCTACTTCTCTGTTTTTGTCAGCGCAGCCAATGATGTAAAAGCAGATAATGACCAGGTGGCGGTAAATGAAACAGTATGCACTGCATTCAAATGTATAAAAAAAAGCAACGTCATTAGTTATAATTGATTGATGCACGCTGTTCGATACCAACGGATGTTAAATGACTGATTAAAGAACACCTGTTGATGTTATAGTTACTCGTGCACAACTAAATATCATTATTCACTGATTAACGCATGATATATGGTGTAGTCTTTGATAAATCGGTGTGAACGTTCTAGGAAAAAATTTAAGAAACCAACTTTACGCCATTCAAAAATGTGTGTTTCCATTCCTATCGGTTTTATGTGTCTTTTAGTTACTCTTAACAGTGTCATGTTTGGTATTAACTCATTCGTTCAATCATGTTTTATTTTTACAAGAATGAATATGTTCAAATTATTGTGGAAAATCAGCATTGAACTTATGTACGTTTGAGCATGTTCACAAGAGCAACAGGTACAATCGTCTTCAACATTTAAATACAGTATATATGTTGCGTGTGTACAAGACAGATTCAGAATATGTGTATTTGAGTAATAAACAATGAAGCCCATACACGATATATGGGTTGTTCTTGTTTTTACGTAGTACTTATAGTTTAAGTTTTAGATTTTATTGTGTCAATAATTGTCTTCTAGCTATAGACATAGGGTAGTTTTAAAGTGTCTTGTTGATCTTTCTAATCTAGGGTTACTGTGCATGTTTTTTACGTAGTACTTAAAGTATAAGTATAATAGAGTAGTTTTATAGTACAATTGAGTAGCTTTGATCGATTTCTTTTGAAACTGTGTTGCAAAATGTATTCGTATCTGCGATACGTCAAATGTTCTTATGTAAAGCGCCCTTGAACGTGCACTCTTGTATGAAAAGGGCGCTATATAAATCCGGTATAATAATAATAATAATAATAATAATAATAATAATAATAATAATAATAATAATAATAATAATAATAATAATAAATTCCAATATATTAAATTTAACACATGAATCTGCTCCGAAACTAATGTGTCGGCTTAATTCATTCCGTATTCATATATATCAGAACAGTGTTTGTGTGGTTTGGTCGTGCTTTGTCCCAATATGCAAACCTTCAATTCACATACATGAGCAAGCGCCTTTATACACCATTTTTTTTTTATACCATATTTATATAGCGCCCTTTTCATACTCGATATGTACGTTCAAAGGCGCTTTACATTTTTACCCTGATCACGGGTACCCATTTATACACCTGGGTGGAGAGGAGCAGATGTGGGATAAATTTCTTGCTCAAGGAAATTTCAGTGTTCAGGGCGGGATTCGAACCCGGGACCTCTCGATCCCTAAGCCAGCGTCCTACCATTAAACCACTGCTCTCACTACATAAGCAGCTATCTTCTATGATAAATTAAAACCTACATAATAATGTCTTACTTATAAGTTACCCATGGAATAGTTACATGTAACAATTAACTGGGTCGGTTTAATTGCTTCATGCTGCGGACAATAATCCCCTTCGACTTAAAATTATTTTGACTTCTACATCAACAGTGATTACATATTGAACATATTTAAAGAGTTAACTAATTTCCGTACATGTGCGTATTTTGAATAGTTAAAACCATAATTCAATTCAAAATAAAACAATTTAGAACAGGTATTTTTTCGGATATCGTTTGAAGTTCATGGAATTATACAAACGAATGTGTATAGCATTATGAAGCTAGTGAAAATGTCTTAGGCCAAAAAAACATAGGTCCGTGTCTGGTCTCATTGGAAAAAAACAGGCTCGGGAGGTAGGGATTTTTTATTTTTTTTTTGTTCTTTCGGGTACTAGAATGGAAGGCTACTAAAGCTTATAATAAGAAATACATGTATATATATGCTTTGTTTGTTTTTATTTATTTATAATACTAAACAAAACAGAAGTCGGCAAAAACCTCCGACTTGTGATCCAACACCATCGATATTCGCTTCACACTTAATGAATATAAAGCTTTAAAAACAGCTGTACACTATGTATATTGGTATGATCTGACGTTCGATTGTGCCTGACTTTGCCTGAAACAAAAGCCCGGCAGAAGTGCCGAAATAAAGCCTAGTGTTTGGAAACGGGGACACCCGGGGTTCTATCTCCTGGCACGAAAGCTGGACGTGGTTCAACATGTCATGTTAAAAATATGTGAATGTGACAAAGAGTCCAACGAAAACAAACAACACAGTGATAATAACAATTTTATTGAAAGTGTCACACTATTTAAGAGACAAAAGTATGGTATACCTCTCTCATTTATGATTTATTCTTTGGCAGCAAATAATGTCATTAGAAATAACAAATACGTTTGATGTAAATGTTTATTGTCCATGAAAAAACATCATTTCCACCTCAAAAAATGATTTTTTTACTGCCGTCAACTTCCGTGGAATACCTTAGAATAAAGGATGGCTTCTTTGAGATATAACATAATGCGGTGCGTGTTCTATATGATGATTGTATACGACCAGCTTTAATGAAGTTTTATATAAGAAGTGTAGTGCTGTATTTATAAGTCTGTATAACATAAGCAATCGGGCTTGCCTTATACGCACATCTATACAATAAATGGTTATCCTTAGCATTCGATATAAATACATCCTTTCATGTACTTTTACTCTCACCTGTTGTTTATATCAATGTCCAAAAAAAAATAGCAGCATATGTTAACGCCTGTAACAGCTGTTAAGATGTTAATTACCGCTGTCTGACCGTTTATCTTATAACATGAGCCACTTTTTTGAGTTTCGCTTTTAAGGGCTCGATATCTGCCATTATCTGTATTGCAACGAGTAAATCCCTGGTTCTCATCGCTTTTCTTATCATAATGATCTGACTTATGTTATTTAACACCACCCACGCAATACCCAATTACTTTCGCAAAATAAATTGTTGTGAAAACTGCCGTCTAAATTACAAATGTTAAAACGATATACACAAATATTTATCCAGCATCCATACCCACAATGTTCAAACGATTTGAACGTCAAGCGGGTATTTACGATAGTTTATATACATGTTGACATATGCTAACTTCCAGCATTCGAACGAATTAACGATAAATGCTACACGACGGTTTGTGAGTTTGAATAATTTGTATTGTGACGTAATTGTCTCTTTTTATCGACAGTTGTTTTAATAAATATTTATTATTTTATATTTAAGCAAGAAAGCCAAAAACTGTCACATTAATGACGTTTCATGCTCACGCCAACATTTATAATAAGTTGTTGTATTACTTCAGAACATGATATAACGCTCATGTTTGAATGGGGAACTTGTTTGGCAAGAGGTTCGATGTGAAAGTATTTAAAATGATGCTTGGGCAAATTTAAATCCAGAGAGCCACATTTGTTGACGTAGTCAAACACATTTTAAAGTTATATAAGGGGTGTGTAAAATTGTAAACTATACTTTATTGTAAACTATATTTATTTCGAGTGTGTCTATACTTTTATTATTATATGATCTTTTTTTTGAGAGATCACTGATTTTGGAAATATGTTAACCGTGGCGTTTAGAAACAATTACAAGTGAGATGTGTTTAATTTACAAGTCGAACCAGTGTGAGCTCATTGCGTTGAAGCATATAAGTACGCATTTAATCAAACATATATAATTATACACTTACTGCAGTGCCATTTGACCCACATCTCGTTATTGTGTGCTATCGATGACGTTAATTTTAGAATTGGGTGTATTAACTTATTAAATCACAACAGTAAAAGAATGATGTAGTCTTAATATTAAACATATATCCGCATGTATTTAATTCAAATATACCAAAGCTATCAACGTCGTTACTTTGAACAAGATTCGGATGTTGGGTATGATTAAAGATCACGTAAGCAGTGAACGCGATATATTGGGTTGGGTCAAATAGTTTGGTTCTTTTCAGATCTGTTTACTATAAATAACTTGGTCGTTAAATTTACACGCTCTCATAAAGTGAATTGTTCAAATAAATATGACGACAATGCACTTGCATACTTTATAAGTGAACAGTACAGAACACATCGTTAATTATACCCAAGTATACAAAATATAAAATAAGGGCAATATAACAAAGCAATCTGATTTAGTAAATTATACACTTCCGGTTATATTAACAATAGGGATTTGCAAAAACATAATGGAAAGAATATGGAGAGGGGGTGGGGGTACCATAGGTGGGTAGTAGTAGTACTAATAGATTATGATTCAATAATAATGGTAACTCTTATATAAATGATGATGACAAAAATAGTATTAATTATTATAATAATAATCATTTGACATTTATTCGGTAATATGACAATGTTGTTCACACACACTGTGACAAAAACAAAATTCCACGATAATTAGTGAAATGTGGAAGAAGATTTTCGGTGTGAAAATGAGTTTTGCACAAGGCGCTTATGTAGCAAAGATAGTCGTTTGCTTAGAAATGTCGGTAGTTTTAATTCTGATAATCGACCAAGGCATAAAAATCATTGAGAAAGGATGGTTGGATAACGATTAGAACCAAAACGATTCAGTACGGCATTCCAGATTCGCAAGTGTCTACGTGTTTGGCTTAAAAAGCCAATTTATTAACGATTTCAAATCGCAAACTATGTGTGACTTATTCAAGTAGGCTGATTTGTTTTTATAATACACACCAGATACGTTGCAATCAGCCAGCTATTAACGGGTGCAGTACACATAAAAAGTACAAGATATAATCAGCTTCCAAAACTAGGTGCATACCAATGATGTCTATTTTTAGCCCAATTCCATTTTTGTATACGTATATTTTATGGTTTCAATCACGTTCAAGAAAGGTTTGGATTTTAGCCAATCTTTCACAAAACCAACATGCACCATTTCTTTTACAAAATTATTACGTAAAACTAATTTCTTCTTTACTCCATTTACATGTATTTAAAAAGTTGCTCTACATGCAAATGAAGGGGAACATCATACATTCTGTATGTGAAACATTGCGCATATTCAGAAGACCCTTATGAATGCCAAAAGAATTGAATGTTATTATTTAGCCTCCTAACCATATGTTAACACTCACGTGTTACAATACGGTTAATCTCCTGCTTTTGCAGCTTAGGTTTCACTTGTTTGGCTAGATAAAATCTGCGTACCGATCATTGTCTTGTAGTTGTTTATTTAAGACAAAAATAAAAATCGACATTAGTTTCAACGCGAGTAGTCTTTTTTAAAGACTTTTCTTGTTTCTTATATTATTCGCGTTGATCGTTCGCTATGTCACATTCACTGCATTCTGTTTAAATTTAAACAAACATGCATAACGCTTTACAACTTACATTGCTATTAAATACATTTAAACCACTGATTTACATATCAGTAGATTACTATACGTGAGCAAACGTATGTAACGGCACATTCCATTTGAAACATAAAAATAAATCACATTAATTCATTAATACGTATTGGTATACTTCTAACGCGTTTACAATGTTTTGTATGCACATGATTTAACAAAGCGAGTGTAAGACTTACAATGTATTCTAAAACTGCGTGATAGTCGTAACGTTCGTTAGCGATTGATGTTCTTACTACTTAAGTTGTAGATACAATTATCGCTTGAGACGCAGCGTGTTTGTATTCCTTTTGTTTTTCGGGTAACGGGCACAGCGCATGGATGACAGGTGTGTTATTACCGACTAAACAATATAAGACTATTATATTTGGATAATATTTATTTGGCTACATTTGATGTTCTTGTGTATTAAATGTTTGCTTAATTGAAGAAAAATCCATAGAATTATCTGAAGTCGGCAAACGTTCTTATGAACGTAATTGACGTTTATTTGACTCAAACATATTTCTGGCTTATAAAAGGCATTGTACACTGAACATGTTCGGTCAGGCTTGTAACGAATTGAAATTGCACAATGAGAATTAAAAATATGCTTATTTGGTCTATATTTATTACATTCAGATTCTGTTTCAACTTACATTTTGCATAGTTGGCGGAAGTGGTTGATACGCCCGCTTTTAAAAAATGTGATCTTTTTTTTTGTTAAAATGTTTATATTTCTGGACTTATGCGTTAATGCTTATTTGATACTTTGATCGAAAACGAACACTAAACTATCGTCGATAAAGGATTAATAACACTAGTCAAAAACGCCTCAAAGCTAAAAATAAAATATGGAACATGTTCCAAACCAAAATGTGTTCAATCTGGAAGAAGTTTGTGTTTATCGGAGAATGACCAACGTATAGTCATGGCTGGCTCTTGTCGTACGTATCCGAACTCTAAATCGCAGTTGGCATTTTGGGGATGGAAATGAAATGCAAAATCAGGAATAACTATTTGAAGAAGTTGTTTTGGTTGAAAAATAATTATATTGATAGTTTATTCAAATATTCTTCAAAAATAATACTATCATCAATTTATGTTATTTTTACCATTACACAATTTAATTTCAAATAAAAACTTCCGCTGCCAAGGATAAGCATTCTCTTGAAACAAATGTCGTCATTTTTTACAGGGAAACACGCCTCTTCGACCAAGCCGATTGGCATGTCGCGCTCCTATTCCAGCCACTACCGCCAGGATAATCTGAACGTTACCTGGGCAAACCTCAACGTCAATAACGTAAAGTTTGCTTTGTATCGAGACAACCGCGAGGTTGGATACCTCATTTTTGACGCGCGTGGAAGCAACTACACCAACTGGTTCGCCAAACAAAGGGTCATGGGCTCAAGATGGTCGGGCCTCACAAAGACAGCCACGTATAATATCTTCTCAATTGATGGCTCTGTTTTGGGGTTTGAACTTCGTTTTTTCATCAACGTCGGATATAACCACTGTGGCGAAAATTTCGGCTTTGTTGCGGTTATCAAAAGGGAAGGGGGTTGCAACTATGACAACATCCCATGTACCCGCAGTTCATATATGCTGATCTCAATTCAGCAGACCTATGGCATAAACAGCAGTTCGGGCGGGCCAATAACTTGGCGATTTATGTAAGCCATTTGAATCAGCTGACATATGTTCATGTGTACGTGTCATTTTCTTCTTGTAAATGTAACATTGTAATTAGCAACACGTTCGCAAATAGCCCAATACAAAAACAAACATCTTACGACATTTAAGTTTTAGTTTAATTGATTCGAAGTTATTTACCTACTTACATTGATTGTTTTTGAATCATGAAATTGTTTGTATGAAGAAACAAAAACACGATTTAACTAAAGGTTTTAAATAACTGATTTTAGGCATCAGTTTTGTGTTGCCGATTAGTATTAAAAAAGTGTGTCTGAGGAAGAATTCATTTTATTTCCCTTTATTTGAAAAACTGTAAAATTATCCGAAAACTACATATGGATATCTTTAAATGTATTAAATGTAATTGTAAGCATGACTTACCATGATAAAAAAAAACTTCAGTTGCCTCAACTCGCCCTTAAGCGCACTTTTTATTACTAGTTATTAATAAAGTTGTGATAAAACATGGACATGCATGAACACTACAGAAATACAGACATTGCGTGAATAGTCTTGAAATCCGTTGACTTCATGTAGCATAAGTTTTCGCCCGTTGACTTAATGCAATTTCAAGATAAGTCCATGTAAAATATAGTAATTTGCCTGTACAAATATGATATTATAAGAAGCGACTTTTCAATTGATGAAGTAATGAACGCAATAGGGGGAAAAGCGGTGGTTTTGACCAACTTATTCCTGGGATTTGTATTGATTGTAAGGAGCTTACATCCTCTGTCCTATCTAAAATATTTAATTAAAATTACAGTACAAGTTCATATCTGTATTCATGGTCTTTCGGTGTTATTGTTCCTGTGCCTAAGAAAAGGAGAGCGATGTTAATAATAACAGGGGGATAACTCTTACAAGTACCTTTTCTAAAATATTCTCCATATTGCTAGACAGAAGAGTACGGAAATAGCTTGAAAACAATAATAAACTTAGTGATTTTCATTTCGGTTTTAGAAACGATAAGAGTACAATAGAGTGTATTGTTGTGCTAAATGCAGTGATTAATAGAGTAGGTTATCCAGAAAACCGGAAGCTGTATTGTGCCTTTAATGATTTAAAACAAGCTTTCGATCTTGTTTATAGGAACGGAATTTTGTACAAACGTTTGCAGCATAACCTATCATCTAAATTTGTTTAAATGATTAAATCAAAATATGGTTGTGTTACATCTTCCGTTAAGACACGTAATGTAAGTAGTGGTTCGTGTACACTGTGTAGTAACAAACGTATAGGAAATCAGTGTAATCACTCATTTAAAACTGCCTATTCTCTTTCTGAAGTCTTTGATAGTCATACTGGTGTAAAACAGGGTGAGCCTTTATCACCATTATTTTTTATATTGTTCGTAAAAGATAAATATATATATATGACTATTTGTATAATGATTTTTACTGAATATGTGAATGTCGACCACATATTGAGCAATGTTTTCTCCTAATATACTCTTTTCTAAAATTTCATTCAGTATTGCTGATAAAATACGTCTTTTTGATGCTATAATTTTGCCAATATTGACCTATGTACTGAGATTTGGGGATTTCATCCCAGCCCGGACATAGAGAAAATCCATCTAAAATTCCTAAAACAGACATTGTCTGTTCGACTACAAACTACGTCTGATGCAGTGTATGGAGAGCTAGGTCGTTTTCCTTTAGAGTGTGTAAGAAAGATGCGTATCATTACGTTTTTGTTCAAATAAAGCAGAATCCAGATTCCTTATTTTATTAATTGTTGCTAGATTTCGATGATCTTAATTTGCATATTACTAACTAGGGTATTACAGCCAAGATATTTCTCCAGGAATTAGGATTGTCCTTTTTTGTATTATAAATCTGAAATAACCACTAGACTAAGCGATGCAAATTATATCTGTCATCGTATAGAGGATATCAGTTAAAAACATGGGTAAGTGATATTGATAACTTACCCAAACTTGATACTTATAGTTTAGTAAAATAAAAGTGTAATTTTGAAAACTATTTAGATATTTTGGTAAATGTTAGGGATAGAATTCGTTTGACTATACTTCGCTGTACTGCACACTCGCTATCTATTGAAGACGGTAGACATAGAAATATTCCAAGAAGTGAACGAGTATGAACAAGGTGTTATATGGGTGTAATTGAGAATGAATACCTTTTTTATTAATTTGTCCATTGTATAGAGATTTAAGAAAGCTTTAGTTACCTAAATATTATCTTCGATGGCCTTCTATATTATAAAATGTAAGCAACTGATGTCTACTTCGAATATGAAGACATTAATTAACCTGGATAAATTAACTACATTGGCATTTGATTTAAGATCTAGTCACAATTAATATTATGTATGTATATATGTTTATTGTTTATTGTTGTTTTGTTTTTGTCAACATCCACACAACCATTATTTATTTTTTTATGTCCGAGATATTCAGCGTACTTTTCATCACCATTATTGATTATGCATTTATTTACACCATCATTACATGTCTTATGTTTGTTGTTTGGCTATGTACTAATGTATTCGCCAATAAAATTGACTTGACTTGACCTGGTTAAAAGTTAATTGTTTTACTCATACATCGTCAAAATGTGTAGAATACGACATGAGATTAACGTGTACATAGTTTTTGCAACATAAGTGCATTATTACGCAATATGGGTTAGTTCGTATGATTTCAATTTCACGGGTAATATCCATGTTACTTATTATAAAATTAGCTGAATTATCGCCAGCCTATGTCAACTGTCAGGTATGTCGTGAAAACATTTTATCCAAAGGGACTTTTCACAAATTGACAAAAAGGCAATTTTCAAACTTTTTTTATTAATCGTCTTCGTCATATGCGCCATTAAATTCGTCACATAATAAGTTTAAAATCGCGATAAAGTACTAATGATACACATATAGAAGACAGATCATAATATTTAACCTTAAATAATGAGGAACTCAAGTTGCAACTTTGTCGTGCAAAAATTGGTAATATGAAATATGTGGCAATAATAGCTTTATAACAGCCTGCGCAGTTGAGTCAGGATCTATGCTGTCTGCGATACTGTCACATAAGTTGAGTCAGGATCTATGCTGTCTGCGATACTGTCACATAAGTTTTCGTGTTCTAATTAGCTGGCATTATGACTCCTCATCGGAGCGTACGTATGAAGAGGCAAATCTGCAGCAACACAATTTGGTTATATCCTAAAACCAATTTTCACACGGCTCTTATCTTATATCAGTTGATATCTAATACCAATCGTCACGGCACATGCAAAAACAACAAGTACACTTTACATTAATAAGCATGGGGCCATCGCAAAGTAACAATGAATGAAATAACATTGCAATAAAAAAACAAACAATACTGTAAACACGAATCAGTTAAAACTTAACTTTAATATATGACTTAATTTGTTGGTGACTCTTATTGATTCGCTTTTTGAGCGCCTTTTTCATGCTGTAGAGTTTTGAGCGCGGCTTGCTGTCTGTCACTTGATTCTGATTACTCGAGCTGAGATTCTTCACAAAGTCTCGTTTTATCTGACAGATAATCTCGTCCATGACTTCTAAAACGCCTTGACTACCTTCAGCTACAGAAATTTCAAACTTCGGACATTCAAACCTGTGAGCTGTTAGTCCGAGTTCATCTTCTTTAATCTCCCGATCGGAAATGAGGTAACTCTTGTTGCCAACCAAGGTCACGGGACAGTCGCGACCTTTAACCTTTTCGATTATACCCTCGGCCTCGTTCAAACAGGCCAGTGTATTTCTGTCAGCCAGTGAAAACATTAACACGTAACCGTCATCCCATTTCACATTCTTTTCAACGACATCGATTGCAGGCTGTAAACGAAAGAAACGTATACATAAAGGTTATAGGACTTTGATATATATCCAACATGCACTTCTAGAGGCTCAATCCTTCACACATGTTTATTTCAACTTCTTAAAGACTTAATTGCTGACCATAAGTATTTATATATTCACTATTGAAGGCTAAAAGCTTTATTGTAAGCTTTATTGCTGAACTAAATGTTGCTGTTGTTGTTGCTAAACAGTGTGTTTTTTCCGCGAAAGAAATACCTATACCTTATTATAACCGACGCATGTAAATGCGCTATAAAACAGTTGTAAACTCCAAACAAATCGCGATATTCGTATACTCGTACAATTATGTGTTTCAGCATAAAACTTAATAACAAATAAGATATCAAAACTTTCGATGTAAAGTAAAATTGGCATTGGAAGATAATATTGGCTGCTGTATCCAAAGAATGTTTAAACTACCTTCCCATACTTTAATTTTATTGTATTTTTTGTTTAAAGAAAGACTCTTCTTCGAACAAAAAAAAACAGATTAGGCGGAAAGTGTCGTTCCTGATAAGCCTGTGCGGTCTGTACAGGCTGTACAATTTGCACAGATCGACAGTTCTGTGAATATTCTTTAAAGTGCCTTACAACTTACACTGGCGCCTGTGTCTAGTATCTCCAGAAGTATCTCGTCCCGAGGGGTTGAAGTCGTCGTGTATAAATCATCTCTGAAATAAAATAAGTTGCCGTTCGTCTTGTTTGTGTATCATGAAGGAGACGTACGTATGTATTTCAGAGTTCATTTACAGGTCTAGCTGCGTCTTCACGACTGCATATATGGTCAGACCTGCCGAATAGACTTACATTCCTTTAAACTTATTTCAGCATGATGAATTGTGCACTAAACGCAAAAGTGATAACAGCCGTATTTATCGTCGGGCAGTACGTCGGTTGGAGAGGAATGAGCAGTCAGATGGTGTTGTCATGGACATTGGGAACACAACTGAAGTGGCTCACATATAGGGAGGCGGTCAAGGCTCAGATGCCGGAACGAGTATTCTCCGAATATTTACATGGAATGTTGAAGGTGTAAAAGTCAAATTGCGTAATTTTGATATTAGTATACGATAAGAAAAATATGACATTTTCGGTTTACAGGAAACTTGGGATGTTGACACGGATTATTGTTTGAGATATTTTACAAATCATACACTTTATTTTTGTAAGGCTAAATTGTCATTATTCGGCGGAAGATCAATGGGTGGTGTAGTCGTTGGAGTTAAACACAATATCGCAAAATATATAACTCGTATAGTAGACAATTTTGAGCACGGTGTTATACTCAGAATTGACAAATCATTATTTGACCTTCATAAAGATGTTATATTTATGAATTTGTATATACCCCCGGAGTCGTCACCCCTTTATGAACGGAGTAATAACCATAGGTCAATTCTGCACCAAATTGAAGATATTATAAGTGATATACATTTAACGAATGCATAATACATTATATGCGGAGATCTCAACGCACGCACATCGGATTTGTTAGACTATATAGTTTGCAACAGCAATATTCCAATTTTTCAAGATCTTGATGAAATTCTTGATGGTGACATTGGTATTGTACGCGTAAACCGCGACTCCGTAGTTAATAGATATGGGAGAGAACTGGTTGACTTTTGTAAAACATATGGGTGTTATATTGTAAACGGTCGATTTGGATCCGCAAGTTCTGATTACACGTTTATAAATTCGAACGGGCGAAGTACAATTGACTATTTCATTGTGTCACAAAGTTTGTTTAGTTATATAGACAACTTTGTTATTTTAGACTATCCAGAGAGTTGCCATTTACCAGTGTCATTGTGTGTAAAATGTAAAGCGCCATGTACGAAAACGTCAAATTCCAAAAGGGAGATTAGTGATTACCATATAAACGATGAAAACGCAGAATGTTATGTGCAGGGACTAACAGAAGCTATTTTGAGTGAACATTTTTGTCTATTGGAAAATAAGCTGGACGATGTGAATGAAGATATAAATGTAATAATCAGTGAGTTTGAGGGTGTTATTTTTAAATGTAGTGAACGTTTTAAGAGGGTAAAACGAAGTTTTGTAAAC
The DNA here is from genome assembly GCA_007657795.1 of Dreissena rostriformis. Taxonomy (NCBI): domain Eukaryota; kingdom Metazoa; phylum Mollusca; class Bivalvia; order Myida; family Dreissenidae; genus Dreissena; species Dreissena rostriformis. Next base: position 57,272 of record VMBQ01002891.1, on the reverse strand, counting down.
AGGCGGACTCCGTGGTTTGATGCGACATGTAATGTGGCCAAACGTGACTGCAGGAAATTGTTACAACGTTTTAGATGTAGTCGTACAGATAACGATTTAGAATTGTATCTCAATTCTAAACAATATTTTAAACAGTTGTGTAAGAGCAAACGCTGTTTATATAATAAGCGGACAATAAGCAAGCTAGAATCCACATGTAACCGAGACTTTTGGACGTATATAAGGCGACTGACGGGCAAGCCACGCAGCGAACCAAATATTACACTGGAGGAGTGGTACGAACATTTTAAGGGTGTTTTTACTCTGCCCAATTGTGACTCACCGGCAGAGTTAGGCGACAAACAAGTCATTATTGACGATATCGAAGACGTTATATTTAATTCATGTATAACTTATGAAGAAATTTGTGCTTCTATTAAAGGTCTTAATGTTAAGAAGGCTGTCGGTGGGAATGTTTTACCGCAGCAACTTATTTATGGTAAAACTGTGCTATTGCCATTTCTTAGTAAATTGTTCAATAGATTATATATGACAGGTGAATTTCCAGAAAGTTGGACTCAGTGTATCATTGTACCTTTGCATAAGAAAGGAAATATTAATTCTACTAATAACTATAGAGGTATCTCATTACTCGATGTTGTTAGTAAACTGTATATATCGATTATTACAACGAGACTGACATTTTATGCTGAAGCGTACGACAGGATATGGGAATCTCAAAGTGGTTTTAGGGTGGCGCACTCAACCATTGATAATGCATATGTGTTATACGGGATTATTCAGAAATATTTTTGTTTGAAGAGAAAAGCTGTTTATGTTGCGTTTGTCGATTTTCAGAAAGCATTCGATTCTGTGAATCGTCCTATTATGTATAATATTTTACAAAAGCAAGGTATAAAGGGTAAACTGTTTGATGTTATACAATCAATTTATGTCTCTGTAAAATCATGTGTTAGAACATCACAGGGTTTAAGCCAAAGTTTTTCGTGTCCTTTAGGATTACGTCAGGGCTGTAAGCTTAGTCCGATTTTGTTTGTTTTGTTTATTGATGAGCTACATACATTATTAGTTGAAAACAATATCCGCGGGATACAATTGTTTCCAGATATAGTAGAAATATTTCTACTTATGTTTGCCGATGATATTGCACTTTTGTCAGATACAGTCATTGGTCTACAAAAGCAACTGAATGTCCTGCAAACGTTTTGTTCTAACAATAAGTTAATTGTAAATATTGAGAAAACAAAGATATTGTGTTTTAAGAGAGGCGGACGTCCTTCTAGAAATGAGAGATGGTCTTATGCAAGTTTACCTATTGAGAGAGTAAATGGTTTTACATATGTTGGAGTATATTTTACTTCTAAATTATCAATGTATAAAATGGCAGAGGCGATGTCCTTGAAAGCTAAAAAAGCTCTGTTATGTCTTTTTGATTCTCTCCAACAGTTTCAGTGTTTACCTTATAGAACTTTTTTTAAGCTGTTTGATAGTAAAGTTGCACCAATATTATTGTATGGTTCCGAATTATGGGGTCTTAAAACTATGCCGTCAGTAGAAACTGTACATATGTATGCATGTAAACGTTTCCTAGGTTCCAATAAATCTGCATGTAACGACGCTGTACTTGGTGATTTGGGGAGATATCCAATGTATATATCATCAGCAAAAAGGTGTATAAAATACTGGGTTAGGTTGTTGTGTATGCCACATGATAGATACCCACGCCTTACATATAACATGNTTAACCCTTTGCATGCTGGGAAATTTGTCGTCTGCTAAAATGTCGTCTGCTGAATTTCTAAAATTAGCATTTTCTTCGATTTTGTTTCTAAGACCACTATCAGAATAGCAAACAGTTTGGATCCTGATGAGACGCCACGTTCTGTGGCGTCTCATCTGGATCCAAACTGTTTGCAAAGGCCTTCAAAATCCGGTTCCAGCGCTAAAAGGGTTAATGACCAATCCCCACACAAGTTATGTGGTCGGGCTGGGGATGGAACCCGCGTTCCTCAGATTTGAGTCCAACACTACACGGTCTTCCCAAAATGAGCAGTTATCGCGCATGAAATTCCCAATTTGAAAGGCTAGGGCCTCTTCCCAATTTCCTGATGAAAAGCCCTGAACGGTGTTTAATGCATGTGCTTTAGAGTCATCTTTACCACACCTTCCTCTTTTATTGCATTCTTAGTTAAAACAAAGTCTCTTCTTAGCAAAAATCCAGTTAAGGCGGAATTTGACCTCTCTGATTAGCCTGTGTGGACTGAGCTACAGTTTCTCACGTGATCGTTCAAGGATGCTAAGAGTCCTTTTGTTAGTGTTCTTTGTAACAAAACAATTAAACCAAGGCAGGATAAATAGAATACAAGGTAGATGCTGGGAAGGAGAAAATGTATCCGGATCCGCAAAAAAAAAACACTCAAATACAGCTCACTAAATGTCGCTCTATTTTCATTTTGTAAGCCTTACCAGTAAAACTTGTTTGGCTCGGGAACCAAACATGTATGATAACAATAAATGATGGTGACAATGAGCCTTGTTCTGGGAAAACTGGGCTTATTGCATGTATGTAAAGTGTTGTCCCAGATAAGCCTGTGCAGTTGTACGACACTTTCCACCTAGACTGAGTTTTCGTAAAGTAGGGACTTTGTTAAAAAAAAAAATCCAAAAAAGTGGAAAGTGTTGTCCATGATTAGCATGTGCCGACTGCACAGGCTTATCTGGGACGACACTTTACGCACATGAATTAAGCCCATATTTTGCAGAATGTGGCTTCAATGAGAACAATGATGACAATGACAACAATACTGATTGTTTGTTACAGTTTCTGCTACACCTGTCAGTGCTGCCAGAGGGTTGGTTGGTTGCCGTGGAGCGCCCTCCTCTCGACCTGTATGCCTTGTTGCCAGATGCTCTCAAGAGGAAGAAGTTTGGAACATAAGCTGGGCAACGGCGGTTGTAAAACTGTGGCATTTAACTGCAGATGTTATTTGTATTACAATTATATATATTAAAGGATACTAGAATACATCACAGTGTAATATAGTCTTATTATGGCTATGGTTTATTAACCATGTTTACCATGCAACCGTTTTTCATGCTCAAATGGAATTTAAAAAAATCAAGTCAATAATAAAAAAAAAAAATGGACTGCAAACAGCTGCTATTTTACTATTGCGCAATCAACTTTTCCGCTTCATTGATTTTGCATTCAAAGAAAAAGGCGTTTTTCAGATTCAGGAGCATTTTTTGCATAATTCTATATTTTTGAGAAAAAAATAAGACTATTCTCTCCAGAATGTGGGTGGCCCTGAAAAGTGCAGTTGTTTTCATTTTGATGTTCTTTTTTCGTCCAAGTGGATGGGAGTGGCAATGTCAAGATATCTGGAAAATACGATTTCAAAATATATTTCTGCAAAGTTGTACAGACAATGACAAATTAATGTTTAACCCTTTGAGTGCTGGAACCAGATTTTGAAGGTTTTTGCAAACAGTTTGGACCCAGATGAGACGCCACAGAACCTGGCGTCTCATCAGGATCCAAACTGTTTGCTATTCTGATAGTATTCTTTGAAAAAAAAACAAAGAAAATGCTAATTTTAGAAATTAAGCAGACAACATTTTAGCAGACGACAAATTTCCCAGCATGCAAGGGGTTAATACAACAATATTGAACATTCAATTTTTATACAAACTGAGGTGCAATTTGCATATTTTCAAGTTTTTGGGTGTCAATTAGTGTCTCAAATTACTTAAAAAGTCAAATGCTCAATGAAAGCTGTCGATTATGAAGTGCAAAAACACCAAAAAGACCTCATTCACACCTACTGTTACCAGTGAAAAAGACGTGTTTCAAACCTACCTTTACCTGCTATCAGTTATGTCGACATCAGGCCAACAAAATCTGTCATTGAAGAAGTACACAAACACAAACAATGACATTTTTGAATATTTTATTCACACATTTAATTTGTGTCCAAACTTGTCAAAGTTAAATATAGGTACATTACATGCTTGCAAGTGATAAAGTATGATATGTAAATAAGTGAACAACAATAATTGCTGACAAGTGCCATAATCCATTCTTTTGTAACAAAACAAAACACAGTTGAATTGAGACCATGATTTTCAGTTTTGCATTGTTAAAAAAACTATCGGTGTGTTACGTTTACAAAGTAAGCTTTTATACGATTATAATTTTTAATAATAGCTGATAAATACATTAAGCATGGTCGTACCATCGTGGAACGTAATTAATGTTCCTGATTGTTGCCGTCTGCCAACTCTTGAAGACCTTCAGGAAGTTTAAAGAGCAAGAGGTCAAGGTCAGCATGTCTTCTAGTAAACACAGATAACAAAATATTCCTGGAAACATTTGTTTGGTCACCTTTGTTCACAAGTACATGGGGATGTGTGAGTACCTGTCAATAGACTGCTAACACGTCTGTCAAGTATCATCCACAGATCTTGGAGGAGCTGTCAGACTATTGTTACTATAAATGTACGCGGTATTATCACGTCTGAAAAACCTCCAGGAATGTCCTTTATACAACAGTTTTTCTTTGAAAGCATACAAGTTCTTTTTAATCATACAGCATTGGACATGTGTTTTAATTATGTGCATTAGACAGAAACTTTANAAAAAAAAAAAAAAAAAAAAAAAAAAAAAAAAAAATCAGGTTCAGTCTGCAGACAAAAAATTCTAGACACATTTTTTTTAGGTTTGTTCATTTATGTGACCATGACAATATTAACTTATTTTTAAGAATAAAAATGCTTTCCCCAATAACACATTTTGAATACAACTGAAAAAATATTGTCGAGAAAAATCTGGAGATATACTTCTGCTTTATGCCACCATCGCATGATAAACGGCATCATTTTTTATCTAAATGCATACTTATAATCAATAACTACCAGTGTTTTTAAAACTTGCCTATTTATTTGTGAAAGACAATAGAAGTTGATGACATATATAAATTGTAATATCAAAACAAAAAAATGTAACAGGTTGAATCCTTAAATTTAAGAGACCATGACTGATATTTTACTAAGTAAACAACAACAATGATTTCTTGTATGTTAGGAATATTTTTGTCGGTCCTGAAAATCAGATCCTGTCACATGTGCATTTAAAGATTCAGTATATTCATGGTAATTTTATTCTCTTCATTTTCAGCATGTCACCACAATTTCAACATGAACAAGTGGAATAAACCGTTAACTGATCTACACATATCAATCTTGAAGTGACCTAAATGGATAAAAAATGCGTCCATTAAATAATTGAAGGGCAAATCTCAGACTCTGCACAATATCAGGCAGTACCAGCAGTTTAAATGAAGCCAAGTCATGCACAGAACTCAATATTCACAAGTGTCAAAAACTGACAGAAACTCTATGATCATATTTTTTTCATTACAATAAACCTCTGCAATGCCATGTTGGTCCTCATTATCGAGCCTCGTTTACTCGGCCGGGAACCGTCGTCTGTCAGCATTCTACGTGTTTTCGAATGTACACTCGCAGGTCTTTATTACTACGTCTAGACAAAAGCTAATCAATGTCGATGACACATTGGGTCTGAGACCGCTAGGAACATTTCCATCTCCACAGACTGCTTATTTTTGTCGCTGGTCGTCCAATATTTCCCTGCAATTCTTCGTCTACCAGACTAATGTTGTGTGACACTGAATTACTTTATTATTCCTTTAAGAAGTCTTGCACACAGTTATCCTGAAAATACATGTTTCATGGCTATAACTTGATTATTTCTTTAAGAAGCCTTGCACACATTTCTCCTGAAAATTCATGTTCCATTGCTGTAACTTGATTATTCATTTAAGAAGTCTTGCATACAGTTATCCTGAAAATACATGTTCCATGGCTATAACTTGATTTTTTCTTTAAGAAGCCTTGCACACATTTATCCTGAAAATTCATGTTCCATTGCTGTAACTTGATTATTCCTTTAAGAAGTCTTGCATACAGTTATCCTGAAAATACATGTTCCATGGCTATAACTTGATTATTTCTTTAAGAAGCCTTGCACACATTTATCCTGAAAATTCATGTTCCATGGCTATAACTTGATTATTTCTTTAAGAAGCCTTGCACACATTTATCCTGAAAATACATGTTCCATGGCTATAACTTGATTATTTTTTTAAGAAGCCTTGCGCACATTTATCCTGAAAATTCATGTTCCATTGCTGCCAACATTTTATTGTGAGAAGAGATTTTCAGCTTAAACGTTCAAACATGATTTTCTAATGTTGTTAATAGAAGAAATCATCATTGGGGCTAACTTAGTAAAATATCAGCCATGTTCCTTTTAAATTTAAAGATTCAACCCTATCACAAATTTACGTTAACCTGTTTAACACTTTACCTGTAGAAGCAAAGTGAAAATGGCTTTTGCCACCAGCATTAAACCTGAACAGCCTGAGAGTAACTTGCAGTCCTTTCAGGTGTTATGATATTTGCTACTCATCAGTACTTTATAGTTGGAAATGAAGCCTTTAAAACTTAAATAGAGAAAAAATCTTGAATTTATTTTGATTTTCTAAGGGACTACACATGTGTCAAAATGCGTATATGTACAATTCCATATAAAGAAGAAGAATGCAAACATACCGCAAAGTCATGCAATAGCAGTCAATATGTAACTTGAAAATACCGGTAAAAGGCCATATAAAGAAGAAGAATGCTAACATAACGTAAAGTCATGCAATAGCAGGCAAGATGTAACTTGAAAGTACCGGTGCAAGGTCATATGAAGAAGAAGAATGCAAACATACCGTAAAGTCATGCAAAAGCAGGCAAGATGTAACTTGAAAGTACCGGTACAACACCATATGAAGAAGAAGAATGCAAAAAAAAATAAGTCATGCAAAAGAGGCAAGGTGTGACTTGAAAGTACCGATACAACACCATATGAAGAAGAAGAATGCAAACATACCGTAAAGTCATGCAAAAGCAGGCAATATGTAACTTGCAAGTACCAGTACAGTTCCAGATGAAGAAGAAGAATGCAAACATACCATAAAGTCATGTAATAGAGCGCAAGATGTACCGGTACAACCCCATATGAAGAAGAATAATGCAAACATACCGTAAAGTCTTGCAATAGAGCGCAAGATGTAACTTGAAAGTACCGGAACAACGCCATATGAAGAAGAATAATGCAAACATACCCTAAAGTCATGCAATAGAGCGCAAGATGTAACTTGGAAGTACCAGTACAATGCCATATGAAGAAGAATAATACAAATATACCGTAAAGTCATGCAATAGAGCGCAAGATGTAACTTGAAAGTAACGGTACAACGCTATATGAAGAAGAATAATGCAAACATATCATAAAGTCATGCAATAGCAGACAAGATGTAACTTGATAGTACCAGTACAACACCATATGAAGAAGAATAATGCAAACATACCGTAAAGTCATGCAATAGAGCGCAATATGTAACTTGAAAGTAACGGTACAACGCTATATGAAGAAGAATAATGCAAACATATAATTAAGTCATGCAATAGCAGGCAAGTTGTAACTTGAAAGTACCGGTACAACACCATATTAAGAAGAAGAATGCAAACATACCGTAAAGACTTGGAAGTAACGGTACAGCGCCATTTGAAGAAGAATAATGTTAACATACTGTAACGACTTGAAAGTACCGGTACAATGCCATGTGAAGAAGAAGAATTCAAACATACCGTAAAGTCCTGCAAAAGAGCGCAAGATGTAACTTGAAAGTACCGGTACAACACCATATGAAGAAGAATAATGCAAACATACCGTGAAGTCATGCGATAGAGCGCAAGATGTAACTTGAAAGTACCGGTACAGCGCCATTTGAAGAATAATAATGCAAACATACCGTAAAGACTTGAAAGTACCGGTACAGCGTCATATGAAAAAAAATAATGCAAACATACCGTGAAGTCATGCAAGAGAGCCCAAGATATTACTTGAATGTACCGGTACAACACCATAATACTATGAAGAAGAATAGTGCAAATATACTGTAAAGACTTGAAAGTACCGGTAGAGTGCCATTTGAAGAAGAATAATGCAAACATACCGTGAAGTCATGCAATAGCGGGCAAGGGGTGACTTGAAAGTACCGGTACAACGCCATATGAAAAAGAATAATGCAAACTTACCGTGAAGTCATGCAATAGAGCCCAATATGTAACTTGAAAGTACCGATACAACACCGTATGAAGAAGATGAATGCAAATATACCGTAAAGTCATGCAATAGAGCGCAAGATGTAACTTGAAAGTACCGGTACAACACCATTTGAAGAAGAATAATGAAAACATAACGTAAAGTCTTGCAATAGAGCGCAAGTTGTAACGTGAAAGTACCGGTACAACGCCATATGGAGAATAATGGAAACAAACCGTAAAGTAGTGCAATACCGCGCAAGATGTACCTTGAAAGTACCGGTACAACACCATATGAAGAAGAATAATGCCACATACCGTGAAGTCATGCAATAGCAGGCAAGATGTAACTTGAAAGTACCGGTACAACACCATATGAAGAAGAATAATGCAAACATACCATAAAGTCATGCACTAGCGGGCAAGGGGTGACTTGAAAGTACCAGAACAACGCGATATGAAGAAGAATAATGCAAACATACCATAAAGTTATGCAATAGCGGGCAAGGGGTGACTTCAAAGTACCGGTACAACGCCATATGAAGAAGAATAATGCAAACATACTGTAAAGTCATGCAATAGAGCGCAAGATGTAACTTGAAAGTACCCGTACAACACCATATGAAGAAGAAGAATGCAAACATACCGTGAAGTCATGCAATAGCAGCCAAGATGTAACTTGAATGTACCGGTACAATGCCATTTGAAGAAGAAAAATGCAAATATACTGTAAAGAAATGCAAAAGCGGGTAACGGTCGACTTGAAAGTACTGGTACAATGCCATTTGAAGAAGAATAATGGAAATATACTGTAAAGTTATGCAATAGCGGACAAGGGATGACTTGAAAGTACCGGTACAACGCCATTTGAAGAAGAATAATGCAAATATACTGTAAAGACATGAACTAGCGGGCAAGGGGTGACTTGAATGTACCGGTACAACGCCATTTTACAAAGAAAACTGCAAATATACTTTTAAGACATGCAAAAGCGGGCAAGGTGACTTGAAAGTACCGGTACAGCGCCATTTGAAGAACAATACTGAAAATATACTGTAAAGTCATGCAATAACGGGCAAGGGTTGACTTGAAAGTACCGGTACAGTGCCATTTGAAGAAGAAGAATGCAAATATACCTGTATACTGTAAAGACATGAAGTAGCGGGCAAGGGGTGACCTGAAAGTACCGGTTCAATGCCATTTGAAGAAGAATAATGCAAATATACTGTAAAGACATGCAATAGCGGGCAAGGGGTGACTTGAAAGTACCGGTACAACGCCATTTGATGAAGAATAATGCAAATACACTGTAAAGACATGCAATAGCGGGCAAGGGGTGACTTGAAAGTACCTGTACAACGCCATTTGCAGAAGAATAATGCAAATATACTGTAAAGTCAGGCAATAGCGCACAAGGGGTGACTTGAAAGTACCGGTACAGCGCGATTTGAAGAAGAATAATGCAAATATACTGTAAAGACATGCAAAAGCGGGCAAGGGGTGACTTGAATGTACCGGTACAGCGCCATTTGAAGAAGAACAATGCAAATATGCTGTAAAGACATGCAATAGCGGGCAAGGGGTAACTTGAAAGTACCGGTACAGCGCCATTTAAATAAGAATAATGCAAATAAACTGTAAAGACATGCAATAGCGGGCAATGGGGTAACTTGAAAGAACCGGTACAACACCATTTGAGGAAAAATAATGCAAATATATTGTAAAGACTTGAAAGTACCGGTAAAACGCCATAGGAAGAAGAATAATGCGAATATACTGTAAAGACAAGCAATAGAGGGCAAGGGTTGACTTGAAAGTACCGGAACAGCGCCATTTGAAGAAGAATTATGCAAATATACTGTAACAACATGCAATAGCGGGCAAGGGGTGACTTGAAAGTACCGGTACAACGTCATTTGAAGAAGAATAATGCAAATATACTTTAAAGACATGCAATAGCGGGCAATAGGGTAACTAGAAAGTACCGGTACAGCGCCATTTGAAGAAGAATAATGCAGATATACTGTCACGACATGCAGCGGGCATTGGGGGGTAACTTGAACGTACCGGTACAACCCCATTTGAAGAAGAATAATGAAAATATATTTTTAAGACTTGAAAGTACCGGTACAACGCCATATGAAGAAGAATAGTGCAAACATACCGTAAAGTCGCGCAATAGCAGGCAAGATGTGACTTGAAAGTAGCATTAGGAAACGGTGCTACCATGATCAAAATCAAAGTTAAAATATTATATATCATGATTGCAAGTGATAAAGTATAATAATTTAAGCAAGTGAACACAAATAATTGGCTGATAAGCGCAGCAATGGTTATTTAACTGTAAATCCATTAGTTTTTTTGTAACAAAAAACACAGTTGAAATGAGAACGTCATTTTCATTTTTTCATCAGTGTGTCATATGGACATGTAAGCTAAACACAATTAAATATTGCAATTATAGCTGATATGGACGTTAAGAATGGTCGAACATACTTAATCAACATTACTGATTGTTGCCGTCTGCCAACTCTGATGACCTTCAAGAAGTTTGAAGAGCAAGAGGTGAGGTCAAAATGTTTTCCAGTAAACGCAGATTATCATATTCATGAAAACATTTATTTGTTCATCTTTGTTCACAAGTAAATGCAGAATGTGTGAGTACCTGTCAATAGACTGCTAACACGTCTGTCAAGTATCGTCCACAGATCTTGGAGGAGCTGTCACACTATTGTTACTTTAAATGTACCCGGTATTATCACGTCTGTAAAACCTCCAAGAATATCCTTTATACAACAGTTTTTCATTTGGAAGCGTACAAGTCCTTTTCAATCATATACATTTGGACATGTATGTGTATTAAATATGTTCATTAGACAGAAACTTTTTTTAATAAAAAATAGATATTTTTCAGGTTTAGTCTGCAGACAAAATTATTCTAGACACAATTTTTTATAGTTTTTTTTTTCATTTATGTTACCATGACAATATTTATTTATATTTAAGAATAAAAATGCTTCCCCCGATAACACTCAAATTTTGAACACAACTGAAAAAATATTGACGAGAAAAATCAGGAAATATACTTCTGCTTGATGCCACCATTGCATGATAAACGGCATCAATTGTTTATTTTATTTTTCTAAATGCATACTTATTATCAATAATTGCCAGTGTAATTAAATTGCCTATTTATTTGTGAAAGACAATAGAAATTGATGACATATATAAATGTAAAATTAAAACAAAAAATTGTAACAAGGTTGAAGCCTTTAATTTAAAAGACCATGACTGATATTTTACTAAGTTAACAACAACGATGATTTCTTGTATAAATGATGGGAATATTTGTGTCGGTCATGAAAATCCGATCCTGATATATGTGCATTTAAAGATTCAGTATATTCATGGCAATTTTATTCTCTTCATTTTCAGCATGTCACCACAATTTCAACATAAGCAGGAGAAATAAATCTTTAACTGATCTAACTATGTCAATCATGAAGTGACCTAAATGGATAAAAAATGCGTCCATTAAATAATTGAAGGGCAAATGTCAGGCTCTGCAAAATATCAGGCATTACCAGCAGTTTTAATGAAGCCAAGCCATGCACAGAACTCAATATTCACAAGTGACAAAAACTGACAGAAACTCTATGATCAAAAATTTTTCATTACCACAAACCTCTGCAATGCCATGTTGGTCGTCATTTTCGAGCCTCGTTAACTCGGCCGGGGACCGTCGTCTGTCAGCATTCTACGTGTTTTTTTAAATGTTCACTCGTAGGTCTTTACTACTACGTCTAGACAAAAGCTAATCAATGTCGATGACACATTAGGTCTTAGACCGCTAGGAACATTACCATCTCGACAGCATGCTTATTTTTGTCGCTCTTCGTCCAGTATTTCCCTGCAATTCTTTGTCTACCAGACTAATGTTGTGTGACACTGGATAGCTTGATTATTCCTTTAAGAAGCCTTGCACACATATCTCCTGAAAATTCAGGATTCATTGCTGCCAACATTATATTGTGAGTACAGATTTTCAGCTAAGACGTTCAAACATGATTTTATGGTTGTTTTTAATACAAGAAATCATCATTGGGGTTAACTTAGTAAAACATCAGTCATGTTCCTTTGAAATTGAAGATTCAACCCTATCACAAATTTATGTTAACCTTTTTAACAATTTACCTGATTGTTGGCATCTGCCAACTCTTGATGACCTTCAGGAAGTTTGAAGAGCAAGAGGTCAAGGTCAAAATGTCTTCTAGTCAACTCAGATAACAAAATATTCATGGAAATATTTGTTTGGTCACCTTCGTTCACAAGTACATGCAGAATGTGTCAGTACCTGTCAATAGACTGCTAACACGTCTGTCAAGTATCTTCCACAGATCTTGGAGGAGCTGTCAGACTATTGTTACTTTAAATGTACTCGGTATTATCACGTCTGAAAAACCTCCAAGAATATCCTTTATACAACAGTTTTTCATTTGGAAGCGTACAAGTCTTTTTTAATCATAAATTATTGGACATGTATGTGTATTAAATATGTTCTTTAGACAGAAACTTTTTTTTTTCAAGAAAAACAAGTATTTTTTCAGGTTCAGTAATCAGACAAAATATTTCTAGACACATTTCTTTTAGGTTTGTTCATTTATGTTACCATGACAATATTAATTTATATTTAAGAATAAAAATGCTTCCCCCAATAACACTCACATTTTGAACACAACTAAAAAAATATTGACGAGAAAAATCAGTAGATATACCTCTGCTTTATGCCACCATTGCATGATAAACGGCATCAATTTTGTATTTTATTTTTCTAAATGCATACTTATAATCAATAATTGTCAGTGAAATTAAAACTTGCCTATTTATTTGTGAAAGACAATATAAATTGATGACATATATACATTGTAAAATTAAAGCAAAATATTGTAACCGGGTTGAATCTTTTAATTTTAAAGAACATGACTGATATTTTACGAAGTTAACAACAACGATGATTTCTTGTGTAAATAATGGGAGTATTTGTGTCGGTCCTGAAAATCAGATCCTGATATATGTGCATTTAAAGATTCAGTCTATTCATGGCAATTTTATTCTCTTTATTTTCAGCATGTCACCACAATTTCAACATTTACAAGTGGAATAAACCTTTTACAGATATAACAATAGCAATCTTGAAGTGACCTTAATGGGAAAAAATGCGTCCATTAAATTATTGAAGTGCAAATCTCAGACTCTGCAAAATATCATACAGTAAAAGCAGTTAATGACGCCACGTCATGCACAGAACTCAATATTAACAAGTGACAGAAGCTGACAGAAACTCTATGATCATAATTATTCCATTACTACCAACCTCTGCAATGCCATGTTGGCCCTCATTATAAAGCCTCATTAACTCGGCCAGGGACCGTCGTCTGTCAGCATTCTACGTGGTTTCAAATATACACTCGCAGGTCTTTATTACTACGTCTAGACAAAAGCTAATCAATGTCGCTGACACATTAGGTCTGAGACAGATAGGAAAATTACCTACTTAACTGCTTATTTTGTCGCTGCGTCGTCCAATATTTTCCTGCAATTCTTTGTCTGCCAGACTAATGTTGTGTGACACAGGATAACTTGATTATTCCTTTAAGAAGCCTTGCCCACATATATCCTGAACATGCATGTTCCATTGCTGCCAAGATTTTATTGTGAGTACAGATTTTCAGGTTAAACGTTCAAACATGATTTTCTGAATGTTCTTAATACAAGAAATTATCATTGGGCTTAACTTAGTAAAATATCAGTCATGTTCCTTTTAAATTAAAACATTCAATCCTATCACAAATTTATGTTAACCTTTTTAACACTTAACCTCTAGAAGCATAGTGAAAATGGCTTTTGCAACCTGCATAAAACAAAAACAGCCTGAGAGTAACTCGCAGTCTGTTCAGGTTTTATGCTGTTTGCTGCTCATCAGTACCTTATAGTTGGAAAAGAAGCCTTTAAAACTTAAATAGAGAAAAGGTATTGAATTTATTTTGATTTTCTAAGTGACTACACATGCGTCAAAATGCGTATCTGTACAATTCCATATGCAGAAGAAGAATGTAAACATACCGTAAAGTCTTGCAAAAGCAGGCAAGATGTAACTTGAAAGTACCGATACAAGACCATATGAAGAAGAACAATGCAAACATACCGTAAAGTCATGCAAAGAGGGAAATATGTAACTTGAAAGTACCGGAAGAAGAAGAATGCAAACATACCGTAAAGTCACGCAATAGCAGGCAAGATGTAACTTGAAAGTACCGGTACAAGGCCATATGAAGAAGAACAATGCAAACATACCGTAAAGTCATGCAATAGCAGACAAGATGTAACTTGAAAGTACCGGTACAACGTCATATGAAGAAGAATAATGCAAACATACCGTAAAGTCATGCAATAGCAGGCAAGATGTAACTTGATAATAGCAATAGAAACGTTGCTACCATTGCTTTTACCATGATCAAAATCAAAGTTGAAATATAGGTAAATAATCTTGCTTGCAAGGGAAAAAGTGTAATATGTAAATAAGTGAACAACAAAAATTGCTGACAAGTGCCATAATCAATATTTTGTAACAAAACAAAACACAGTTGAATTGAGAATATAATTTTCAGTTTTGCATTGTTTAAAAAAAACTATCAGTGTGTTACGTTGACAAAGTAAGCTTTTATATGATTAGATATTGAATTAATAGCCAAAAAAACCATTAAGCATGGTCATATCATCGTGTAAAACGTACGTAATAAAAATTCCCGATTGTTGCTGTCTGCCAACTCTTGATGACCTTCAGGAAAGTTGAAGAGTAAGAGGTCAAGGTCAAAATATCTTCAAGTGAACACAGATAAAAAGAATATTCCTGGAAACATTCGTTTGGTTACCTTTGTTTACAGGTACATGCAGATCGTTTGAGTACCTGTCAATAGTCTGCTAAAACGTCTGTAAAGTATCGTCCACAGATCTTGGAGGAGATGTCAGACTATTGTTACCATAAATGTACGCGGTATAATCACGTCTAAAAATCCTCCAGGAATGTCCTTTATACAACAGTTTTTATTTTGGAAGCGTACAAGTCCTTTTTAATCATAAAGCATTTGACATGTGTATTAAATATGTTCATTAGACAGAAACTTTTTTTTTAAGAAAAACTAAAAAATTTCAGGTTCAGTATGCAGACAAAATATTTCTAGACATGTAGCCATGACAATATTTATTTATATTTAAGAATAAAAATGCTTCCCCCAATAACACTCACATTTTGAATACAGCTGAAAAAAATATTGTTGAGAAAAATCAGGAGATATACTTCTGCTTTATGCCACCATCGCATGATAAACGGCATCATTTTTTATGCCCCCTTCGAAGAAGAGGGGGTATATTGTTTTGTTTGATGAAGGTCGGTCGGTCTGTGTGTCTGTCGCTAGACCAGTTAGTGTTTTATCAATAACTTGTAAAGGGATTGACGGATTGGCTTGATACTTCACATGTGCATTGGCTTTGGACAGAAGATGACCCCTTTTGAAATTGGGGTCTCTAAGTCAAAGGTCAGGGTCACTTGTCAAAATAAGTGTGAAAATTGTTTCCGATCAATAAATCGTCAACGAATTGACCGATTGGCTTGATACTTCATATGTGCACTGGCCTTGGATAGTAGATGACCCCTATTGAAATTGAGATCACTAGGTCAAAGGTCAAGGTCACTGTCACAATAAGTGTGAAAATTATTTCGGACCAATAACTCGTCAACCAATGGACCGATTGACTTGATACTATACATGTGCATTTGCCTTGGACAGTAAATCACCCCTTTTGAAATTGGGGTCACTAAGTCAAAGGTCAAGGTCACTGTTACAAATAGTGTGAAAATCAGTGCCCTGTTTTGGGGGCATATGTCTCCGACCGCTGAACTCTTGTTTATTTCATTTTTCTAAATGCATACTTATAATCAATAATTGCCAGTGTAATTAAACTTGCCTTTTTATTTGTGAAAGACAATAGAAATTGATGACATGTATAAATTGTAAAATTAAAACAAAAAATGTAACATGCTTGAATCCTATAATTTAAAAGACCATGACTGATATTTTACCAAGTTAACAACAACGTTGATTTCTTGTATAAA
The DNA here is from genome assembly GCA_007657795.1 of Dreissena rostriformis. Classification (NCBI taxonomy): domain Eukaryota; kingdom Metazoa; phylum Mollusca; class Bivalvia; order Myida; family Dreissenidae; genus Dreissena; species Dreissena rostriformis. Next base: position 40,924 of record VMBQ01002891.1, on the reverse strand, counting down.
TGATTGGAATATTTGTGTCGGTCCTGAAAATCAGGTCCTGTTATATGTGCATTTAAAGATTCAGTATATTCATGACAATTTTATTCTCTTCATTTTTAGCATGTAACCACAATTTCAACATTAAGAAGTGGAATAAACCGTTTACTGAAGTAAAATTATCCATCTTGAAATGACCTCAATGAAAAAATGCGTCCATTCAATCATTGAAGTGCAAATCTCAGACTCAGCAAACTATCAGGCAGTACCAGCAGTTTTAATGAAGCCAAGCCATGCAAAGAACTTAATATTCACAAGTGATAGAAGCTGACAGAAACTCTATGATCATAATTTGTTCATTACTATAAACCTCTGCAATGCCATGTTGGTCCTTAATATTGAGCCTCATACACTCGGCTGGGGACCGTCGTCTGTCAGCATTCTACGTGTTTTCAAATGTACACTCGCAGGTCTTCATTACTACGTCTAGACAAAAGTTAATCAATGCCGATGACAGATTGGGTCTGAGACAGCTAGGAGCATTTCCATCTCGACAGCATGCTTATTTTTGTCGCTCGTTGTCCAATATTTCCCTGCAATTCTTTGTCTACCAGACTAATGTTGTGTGACTTGATAACTTGATTATTCCTTTAAGAAGCCTGGCACGTATCTCTACTGTTAATTCATGTTCCATTGCTGCAATTTTTTTATTGTGAGTAAAGATTTTCAGCTTAAACGTTCTCAAACATGATTTTCTGAATGTTTGTAATACAGGAAAGCATCATATGGGGTTAACTTAGTAAAATATCAGTCGTGTTCCTTTTAAATTAAAAGATTCGTCCCTATCAAAATTTATGTTAACCATTTTAACCCTCTCCCAGCAAAGTGAAAATGGCTTTATGCAAACAGCATAAAACCAGAACAGCCTGCGCATAACTCACAGTCTGTTCAGATTTTATGGTGTTCGCTGCCCATCAGTATTTTAGAGTTCAAAATGAAGCCTTTTAAACTTGAATCTAGTAAGGTCTTAAATTTAACTCGATTTCATAAGGGACTATAAACGAGTAAAAATGCGTATCGGAGAGTGAAAGGGTTAAATAAGGATGTAACGACACCTCCTGACACATGGCAGGCAGTTTGTATAATGGATTAACCATGGACTTCCATCCCTCTGTCTATCTGTCTGTCTGTCTGTCTGTATACTGGATTCACAATGGAATCCGTCCCTAAGTCTGCCTGTCTGTCCAAAGAAACAAACTTCTGAATAAAAATCGAGTTTAGGCAGAAGGTGTAGTCCCTGATTAGCATGTGCAGTCTGCAAAGACTAATCTAGTACGAAACTTAACACAAATGCATTAAGATCAGTTTTCTCAGAGACCTATTTAAATTAATTACAACTGCAGGAATTTTGGTTGCTCCCAGGCAGTCATTGGCCCAGATGACCCATTAGTTGGGAGGGGGGGGGGGGCTTG